>JANAVB010041864.1:0-22500 GCA_029216955.1 Iris pallida
GAGAATACATCGACGTGTTCGCCTGGAGCTACGAAGACATGCCAGGACTTAACCCCGAGGTTGCACTTCACAAACTCAACATTCGTCCGGACGCAAAATCGGTCAAGCAACAGCAACGACGGTTCCGTTCCGACATCATGAATGCTATTGAAGCTGAGGTCAGTAAACTGATAGCTAGCGGCTTCATCCGCGAGGAACAACATCCAGACTGGGTCACTAACATAGTACCAGTCCTCAAAAAGAATGGGAAGATTCGAATCTGTATCGACTTTTGCAATCTGAACGAGGCATATCCCAAAGATGAATTTCCTCTTCCCATCACAGACATCTTGATCGACAACACATGTGGCTTTGAACGCATTTCATTCATAGATGGATTTTTAGGATACAATCAAATTAAAATGTTCTTGACGACGAGAAGCGTACATCATTTCGAATACCGATTGACATATACAGTTACACCGCCATGTCCTTCGGCTTAAAAATGCTGGCGCTACATAAAAGAGCCATGAGTGTCATCTTCAGAGATCACCTACGCAAGACCGTAGAGTGTTACATCGATGACATAGCTGTCAAAAGCCGCTCTAAAGAAGACCATCTGCAGGATCTGAGGACGGTATTCGACCTGATGCGAGCGCAAAACTTGAAGATGAATCCCACAAAATCCTTCTTGGGCTATCCAGAAAAAAGTTCTTAGGTTTCATCATTACTTTCCAGGATATCCACATAGACCCCGAAAAGACGAAAGCAATCATGGAAATGGGTCCCCCACGAAATCTTCGTGAACTCAGAGGTCTTCAAGGGAGGTTAGCTTACATCAGGAGGTTCATCTCTAACCTCTCCGGGCGATGTCAACCATTCACCCACCTCATGAAGAAGGGCGTTTTATTCATATAGGATGAGGAATGCCAGCGCGCCTTCGACAACATCAAAGAATACCTGTCGAACCCTCCAGTCTTGGTAGCCCAGGTTGCTGGAAGGCCATCCCTGTTCTATGTGCGAGCGATAGAATATTCTCTCGGTGCTCTGCTAACACAAAACAACGATGCAGGCCATGAGCAAGCTATATACTACCTCAGTCGAAAGATGATTGGACCAGAGTATAGATACACTGCCGTAGAGAAGGAGTACCTTGCTCTAGTGTTTGCCATTCAAAAGATGCGACACTACGCCATGGGACAAACCATACACGTGATATCACGAGTCAACCCTCTCAGGGTCCTCATGACCAAACCAGGGGTACTCAGCTCTCGCCTTGCTACCTGGGCGATATTATTGTCTCTATATCACATGATCTTCGTCCCACAGAAGGCTGTTAAAGGTCAAGCTCTGGCAGACTTTTTAGCAGCCCATCCAGGCTCGGAGACAACCAGAATATACGAAGAGATACCAGACGAGGTCGCCAATTCAAATACGGTCTCCAATGATGTTATCTGGCGAATGTTCTTCGATGGCGCTTCGAAAACTGGACCAAAGGCAACATCGTTGCCGGAGTCAGAGTAGTGCTGATTTCTCCCTCCGGGCTGGTGATCAATCGGGCTTACTCCCTCATGGAGCCCTGTTCAAACAATGTGGCCGAGTACAATGCTTTGGTCATTGGCCTCCGACTTATAAAGGAGCTGGAGGTAGAGTATCTTGAAGCATACGACGATTCGCAGTTAATCGTCAATCAGATCCGGGGTTCATACGAAGTTCGCCATGAAGATATGATCCCTTATCACCAAATAGCGATCGACCTCATCTCGTCCTTGGAAGGATTCTTCATAGAACATGTTCCCAGACTCCAAAATATTAAGGCCGATACCCTAGCAGGCCTGGCCGCTTCCCTAGCAATACCGAATCACGCTCATCATCTAGTTGGCATAATAGGCCGTAAATTAGTCTGTCCCAAGAATAACATTCAGTGTGTTGAAAGTTACTCCGCTCTGATAGTCGATGAAATACCAGAATGGAGACAACCATTCATCGACTTCGTAGTCTACGACATCCTGCCAGAGAGTCCGAAGGAAGCTACTTCTATCAGAAGACGTTCCCTCAGATTCTTTTACGATACAGAGACGAAAATATTGTATCGGCGATCATACGATGGATTACTGCTTCGGTGTCTGTCAAATACAGAAGCCAAGGAAGCTGTATACGAAGCTCACGATGGCATCTGCGGGGCCCATCAGCCTGGCCCAAAATTGCAAGACCGTCTTCGCCGAATGGGCTATTACTGGCCCACGATGGTAGCAGACGCGATAGGCTATGCAAGAAAGTGCAAAGCCTGTCAAGTCCATGCAGATTTCATCCATCAACCATCCGAGTTCTTACATCCGACAGTGACATCCTGGCCCTTTGAAGCATGGGGAATGTACATTATTGGTCCGATCACTCCACCTTCGTCCAGAGGACACCGCTTCATACTCGTAATCACAGATTATTTCTCTAAATGTGCGGAAGCTATTCCGCTTGCAGAAGTGAAGACGTCAAACGTGATCAACTTCCTCAAGCATCACGTGATCTACCGCTATCGACTGCCCCGAAGGATCATCCACGATAATGGTCCGCAGTTCGCAAGCCATGCTTCTACCGGTTTTGCGACAAACACCGAATCCAGAATATTGCTTCGACATCGTACAACTCGGTGGCTAATGGTCTGGCAGAAGCATTCAATAAAACTATAATCAAGCTGCTCAAGAAGTTCGTGTCTTCCAACAAACGCGGCTGGAATGAAAAGCTGGACGAATGCTTATGGGCATACCGTACTACAGTACGGACGGCCACTGGGAACACACCATTCTCTCTAGTATATGAGAGTTAGGCAGTTATCCTACTGGAGACTCAGATCTCCTCGCTCCGTGTTGCCTTCACCTACCGATTGACGGCAGATAATAATCACCACCCGCCGGTTACAAGAGTTAGAGGCTCCAGATGAGAAGCGCCTGTTAGCTCAATAAAGAATCGAGTTATACCAAGCATGTATCTCGGGAGCTTTTAACAAGAAGGTTAAAATTAGAACATTCCAAGTAGGCGATCTCGTTCTGGCAGTTCGGAGGCCGATGGTTATGACTCACAAAACCGCCGACAAATTCCAGCCAAAGTGGGAAGGTCCATTTGTCATCGAGGCTGTATTCCCTAATGGTGCTTATCGCCTCGCAAAACAAAATGGAGACTTGCTCATGTTACCCATCAACGGCAAGTTTCTGAAGAAGTATTATGTCTAAAACGACATCCTCCAAATCTCTCAGATTGTTGAGTTATGTACCCTCTGGTATTGCTGAACTTATATTCTGACTCCAAATCTTCTAGATTGTCGAGTTATGTACCCCTTGGTACCGCTGAACTTACATTCTAGCTCCAAATCTTCTAGATTGTCGAGTTATGTACCCCTCTGGTACCGCTGAACTCACATTCTGACCCTAAATCTCCCAGATTGTTGAGTTATATACTCGCAGGTACCGCTGTACTTACACTCTGGTCACTCCAGATGAATCTATATTGCCTCTTCTGGGTAGTAAGTCATGTATGATCATACCTCTGAACTTTTTTTCTAAAATGAGCTCCTTCCTCACGATCCACAACCCGCACTTTCAGTGCATAAAAAGGGTAACGGATCCACAAATTTTTTGAAACAGCCACGTCGATGTTACCTCTGAGTTGTTTCACTTTCATCAAAAATAAACCACCCCTCACGTAGAACTTCTACGTCCTCATTACCTCTGAGTTGTTCTATGTACCCCTTCATGGTGTCCACTCCTACCACTTCCTCATTACCTCTGAGTAGGAAGATTCTATCGAAGAAACCCTCATATTTACCATGTCCTTATTACCTCTGAGTAAGAATGTTGGTTCTCTCTCGACTTATTATCCGTACCCAAGACCGAAGTACGCCAAGGATAACAGGTCCATAAAAAGTCCCCTATTAGGGCAACTACTACAAGCAAAGAAGGGAGCGAATGTATTCTGTTTATTCAAAATCGGTTACATTCATATGACTACATTTTATGAGCAAGCCAAAAAGTTCTCCATCGCTTCATTCGGACAAAAAAAAAGACTACATTGATCTCCAAAAGAAGCAAAATATAAACTACAGCTAAAGACAGACAGAAATAACAAGACAAAAGACGGACATTTATGGGAACCCTAGTTGTGGGAATGCATATACCATTCCCTCAACCATCTTGCATATAAAGGATCTAGTTGATTAAGATTCTCGTCCAGGGCAGGAGGGTCAGAACTCCCAATATTACTACCCTTAGACTGGGGCTCCTCCTTTACAGCAGCTTCAATGTTGGGAGTGTTCCCTCCCCGATGAGCGCCAGCTCTTTTTTTTGTTCCTCCATTTTGGGTATCGCCTCCTCCTTAACGAAAGAAGACTCTTGTGTGATGAAAGAAGGCAGCATCTCCTCCTTCACAATGATCTCAGCCTTCGGCATGGATGCTGCAAGAATCAAAGACAAAAGAGTCAGGAGATGGCTAGAAAAATATTTAAAATAGAGCTCATGCGGCTCTGTTTCGACGGGGCCTTATGTGGCCCAGTTCAGATGAGCTTATGCGGTTCTGCTTAGCGGGGCTTTATGCGGCACAGTTCAAAGTGGGGCTTATGCGGTCTTGTTTGATGGGGCTTCATACAGCTCAGTTCAGAGGAACTTATGCGGTTCTGTTCAATGGGCCCTTATGCGTGTCAGTTTGTAAAGTGCTTATGCACCCACTATACGACTCTCATGCGGCTCGGACATGGGGTATACCCCCCATGCGGCTCAGACATGGGACGTATATGCGACACATACAATTTGAACAGTTCAATGAACATAAAAAAGGGCCGCGCATAAAATATACGACATAGCCATGATGGTTATGTTCTGAATTCATGCAACTTCTCCCAAAATCCTTACCAATAATGGAGGGTGAACGTCGAGATAAACTTTAGGCGACGCAGTCGACGTAGATGCCACTCCCTTACCCTTCGCCGCAGCATTGGAAGTCTTGGGGGCCATCGATGATCGAAGAAGAAGAAGAAGAAGAAGACAGCAGTTAGGGCAAGAAAAGCTTGAACTGGAGAAGAGTGTAAAGAGTTTTTCTCTAGAAATTACCCTTATTTATAGGCGAACAAAGGGGGGCACGTGGACCGACGAACGCTTTGGATTATGTGCAGCAGATAAAACCGACTCTTGGGATTTCATCCCCTCTCATGCAGGAGATTCATCAAGGCAAAAATCTAAATATTTAATAAACCAACTCTTGGGATCCCCCCAAAAGACGGCTCTAAATCAAAACGAATCAGGAGCAATTAATGGGATGCCTACGTGGCAGAAAGGAAAGTCAATGCGGCCAGAGCAATCTATACAGCTAGGAAGTCTATGCGGCCAAAGCAGTCTATGCGGTTAGAAAGTTCATGCGGTCAGAACATCCTATGCGGCCAGAAGGGCTTATGTGGACATAGCCATGCTTCTTATTCAAAGTATTTCAATTTTACAAATTGAAAAATTTTGAAGGGGGTCTTGTAGAAGCATGGAAAAGAACAGGAAAATCTATGCGGCTCAAAACAGAGGGCGTCTCATACGGTTCAAAGAATCTCTTAAAGCTTCATGCGGCTCAAGAGTCCTTTAGAGCTTTGTGCGGCTCAAAAGTCCTTCAGAGTCTCATGTGGCTCAGAAATTGCTAATAGCTCCATGCGGCTCGGGTAAAAGCCACGTGGCTCTATGCGGTTCGCCTCTACAGCTGGCCATCAAGTACCCGGCCTCATTTAATGCTCTGACATAACACGACAGCTCTGATATAAAGGTGAATTGACAGCTCTAACATAAAGCTGCAATGATGTCTCTGACATAATGGCGTGCTCCTAAGGAAACGAAGAAAATCTTTATAAGCTGGCACGATTCACCAATTTCGAAGCTCACTATGTGGCTACCATCCTTCATGCGTCAGCCACACCCATGCGGTTGCTATACCCATGCGGCTCTGACACGTGGCCACCCTTATGCAGTTCGGCTGGAGGCTACCCCCATGCAGCTGCTAGTCTCATGCGGCTCGGATCGTGGGGTCCACCCCTATGCGGCTCGGATCGTGGGGGGTACCCTTATGCTGCTCCGATTTTGGGAAGCCACATCCATGCGGCTCTGACACGTGGCCACCCTTATGCGATTCGGCTGGAGGCTACCCCCATGCGGCTACGACTCCCATACGGCTCGGATCATGGGGGCCACCCTCATGCGGCTCGGATTAAAGGACTTCCATGCGGTTCAGATAAGGCCACCCTTATGCGGCTTTGACACGAGATCACACTCATGCGGCTCAACTATGACAGTCTTCCGTACGGCTCACAGCAGTTGGGACACGTGGCAGGAGTTGATCAAATCTCAATAATTCAGATTTATGGCAATCGACATAACAGGTAGTTGGGACACGTGGCAAGAGATTGACCAAGATTTATTCACTTGGATTTTTTGATATCAACAAATCATTACAAAGCAGATTTGTTACAATCAACATTAATTGCCCAGATCGATTTCCAACAAACCGTGCAGATTTGGTGCAATCAGCATTAACTGCCCAGATTTGTTACAATCAACATTAACAGCCCAGATTAATTTCAAACAAAGAAGATCAAGGCAAATCTTTACCAAATCCCTAACAGCCCACTTTTAATGGATTAATTACTGCACACCCTACTTATCACAAAGCCTTATAAATAGCAAGGTGCCATTCCCTTGCATAGAGGACGAGCAGAGAGAGAGAGAGAAGATAGAGCAGCGGAGACACAGAAAGAAGTATATGAGCACAGAGTATCTAGCGAGAGCATTTCTTCCCCGTAGCCGAAGCTACGTTCGATCGTCCAAGGAGTAAGACAGAGTTGCCGTCACTCTCCTGAGCCTCTACCGTCACCCCCCAGAAAAAACTAAACAATTGTACTTAGATTGCTGTAACTAGGTTTTTGTCCCTAGGCTTTCTTTGTACGAGCGAGTTTGTGTTGTGAAGTAAAAGTCCAGTCCTCCCATAAAACTGTTCTGTTCTTTTATAATCAATGGCAAACAAGTAGTTAGAGCTTTGCTCAGAATCAATAAAATAGCAGTTAGAATATATATATATATATATATATATATATATATATATATAATAAAAAATTATATATATATATATATATATATATATATATATATATATATATATATATATATATAGGGAGCGGATCAAAAGCCCCCTTAGAAAACCCCCTAAAATCCCTTCACTCTCAGCCATCCATTTAATGTTAATATTAATATTAATGTTAATATTAATGTTAATATTAATATTAATATTAATATTAACATTAATATTAATATTAATTTTTATTTTTATTTCTATATTAATGTTAATGTTATTGTTAATATTAATGTTAATGTTAATGTTAATATTAATATTAATTTTAATGTTAAGTTTAATGTTAATTTCAGTATTTAATGTTAATATTAACATTAATATTAACATTAAATGGATGGCTGAGAGTGAGGGGCTTTTTATGGGGTTTTCTAAGGGGGGCTTTTGATCCGCAATATATATATATATATATATATATATTTATATATATATATATTTATATATATATATATTTTTTTTTATATATTTATATATATATATATATATATATATATAAAAAATATATATATATATATATATATATATGGCGATGATGAGCCTGGCCTCTGCGATGCGGGGCATCCACAACGTCGGAGGACTAACGAAAAATGGCCACAATCTGAGCTGGCGTGGGACAGAATGGGGTACCCCGTGCATGATAACTCAACAGCTACGAGCGCCGTGCGGGCGGTCGAGGACTGACACCATTCTACCATGGGTATAAACGACGGCCGACCAAGCGGCCCGTCGTGCGGCGTCCAATGGATGTCGGGAAGATGTCGTAAGGATGTCGTATGCATAAAACGGGTAGCTGGGCGGCTTCGACTGTCGTAGGCGTCGTGAAGACGTCGGGGGCGCCTTCGGCATGGTAGGCGAAGCGAGGCATTGAGTTGCGGTATCGAAAGACGTCGGCCGTCCCGTGAGGCTCGAGAGCGCGTAGAGTGCATGAGGCGTACATTTGGGGCGATAATAAAAAAGCCAGTGCTGACAAGATCCGCACGAAGAGTCAAAAAGGACATGACGACCGGCTAAAAATCGTATGCGGGGAGACACGATTTAACTGAGCCCGCACGTGTTGGAAATATATGTATATATATATAAATATATATATATATATATATATATATATATATATATATATATTTTAAAGAAACCCCCTCGCTTTATTAACGAAGGCTCAAAATGCCAAAGCCTAAACCGTATACAAGGCGCAAAATGCTGAAGCCTATACAAGTATACCACCAAAGGAAGGAAGAAGGAAGGAGACGAGTCAATCGCCCAGAGCTAAGGGAGGGGTACGGACCAGAATGCTTTCGGACTGTCGGAGCACAGAGTGCTCCGTTTACGGCATTGGCGAAAGACTTTCCGAATGAGCTGGTCGGCTGAGTATTGGTGACCTTCGTTTCTCGCCTTGTTGCGATTCTTCTAAATCGCCAACGTGGCGGCCGCTACGATGATCTGGTGGCTATGGAAGGCAGAACCCCAGGAGGCCAGGAGATCGTGGAAGCGTCTACTCCCCGGCTCGATACTGTTTTGCTGGTTAAGGGTACGCCAGGTACTGCCTGGCAGGCTTCCCTGACAGAAGATGTGGTCGATAGTCTCCATCTGACGCTCTGCACAACAAGTTCATGCTGATGCTAAGCTGATCCCAATGGTGTTAAGGATGTCGTCAGTGGGTAATTTCTTTCTAATGACTCTCCACATGAGGAAAGACCACTTCTTAGGGTTACAAGTTTGCCAATAGAGCGCAATGGTATGGTACGGCTGCCCAGTTCCCTAGACTGCAATTCTCGCCAACCTTACCGAAAATGCCCCCGATGTCTCGAACGTCCACCTCAGCGTGTCGGCCTCGCTACCGATGCGTAATCCTCGCGTGCGGATGCTATCTACCATTTTGTTACCAAACCATTCACGAATCTTGTCCCAATTCCAGTCGTCAGTAATGGAGTTCCACAAGTCTGTGATCCTGCTGTCCCTAGGGGTCTCCGTGAGACTCGGGATCATGCTATCCCCAACCTATCTCTCTAGGAATGGGTTTGAATCGCTCGTATCCAGATGTAGTCTCATCACAGGCTCGGCCAGGTCTCGTCCAATAAGAAATCAACGCCAAGCTGCTGAGGATCTGTTGTTGGATTTGGCAAATGAGGGGTGGATGTGTTTAAAGTACATGGCCTTCAAAAATCTGCTCCATAAGTTGATGCTAGTGCGAAGTTTCTACCACATTTTCATCAGAAAGCTTTAACGATGTCAGTGAGTTTGGTAAATCCCAGACCCCCTTTGCTAGTAGGATGAGCCATGGATTTCCAGTTGGCCCAGTGATGCTTGTCTTGGCCGTTGCAATGCCCCCAGAAGAAGTTACAAAAGATCTGTTTGATTGCCGAGAGAACCTTCTTGGGCGGGAAGCACACCGCTAGAGTATGGATGGGGATTGAGGTGAGCACGTGATTGATGAGGATCATCTTACCACCAGGGAATAAGGTAGCATTCCGCCACCCTTCAAGTTTCTTCCTGATTCTTTTGATCAAGTTCTCAAATATGCCAACGTTGTATTTCCCGTACACGAGAGGACAACCGAGATAGTAGAACGGAGGATGAGCAACAGAAATGGAGGTTAAGTTGGAAAGGTTGATTGTGTGATCTCTATTGATGTTGTGGTGGGCGTAAATAAGCTCTTAGAATGATTGATCTTCTGGCCGGAGCATCTAGAGTATCTCTGCAGGGTGTTGTGGACCACCGCTACCGCTCCTTCGTCCTCGAAGGAGAAGATGAGTAAATCGTCGGCAAAGGCCAGATGGGTGATGATAGGGCATCCGCTGGATGTGTGATAGTGCTTGAAGTTAGGGGTGTTGACCATGTTGTTAATGTTCCTACTCAGGGCGTCAGCTGCTATAATAAAGACAGTGGAAGATAGAGGGTCGCCCTGTCTAACCCTACGATATGATTTGAAAAACCCTTCAACTTGGCCATTGATGACCGTGGGGAACCAGGAGTTGCTGATGGATCTCCACTCGATGTTGGTCCAAGTTTTCGAGAAATCGAATGCTCTGAAAACCCAGATCATGAATTGCCAATCCAATCTGTTATAAGCTTTCTCCATGTCGATTTTGACTGCGATGTTCCCCATCTAACTGGAAATTTTATTGCAGGTGATTAACTCTTGAGCCAGCATAATATTTATCCTGGATGTTCCTCCCACGAACAAACCCGCTTTGCTCCTCTGCGATGATCTTGGAGAGAATGCCTGCCATTCTGGTTGCGATGATCATGTTGGTGAAGGTGCATAGACTGATAGGACAAAAGTCGCGAAAGGACTCCAGATTATCTTTTTTGGGTATCAGGATCAGCTTGGCGCTAGAAATAGCTTTGTGGTATGTCACACCTTTGAAGAAAGCGATAGCCGCTTCGGTGATGTCTTGCTTGACAATATCCCAGCAAGTGCGAATGAAAACTCCCAAAAATCGGTCCGGTCCATTAGCACTGTGCACATTCAGAGCCCATACGGCATCTTTAACTTCCTGGGCTGTAGGGGTACGTTCCAACTGGGCGTTGTCGATTTTATTAATGAGGAGAGGGATTTGATCAAAGAAGGATCTATCTTTGTGAACCGTCTCTTTGGAGAATAATTTGGAATAAAAATCTGTGGCAGCCGCTTGGATACTCTTATGGTCGGTAATGATGTTTTCGTTGTCATTAGTTGTATGGTGAATCGATAGCTTCTGTCTGCGGCCGTTACCGCAGGAATGAAAATACTCAGAGTTTTTATCCCCCTCGTTGTCCCATTTCAATCTCGTTTTCTGCTTCCAGAAATCAGTATCCACTTTGAGCCTGAATTTGAGCATGGCCTTGGTGAGGTTCAGGCTCTCCTAGCCGCTAAGGAGCGATTCGTGGCGAACACAGCTTCGGCTCGAGTGGCATCGTCTTCTGTTATCCGAACAGCTTGGAAGATGTCCCCATAGGCTAGTTTGCTCCAATTGGACATCGCTTTCCTCGTGGCCTTAAGCTTGTTGCTCACCCGGTGGAGTGGATTTGGAGAGTCCTCTCGATTCCATGCTTCCGCGACGATGCCAAAAATTAGGGGTACTCAGTCCAGAAGTCGAAGAATTGGAAGTTCTTTTTGAATAAGTTAGTGTTGTTTTTAATTTCAACCACCAGAGGAGCATGGTCCGATTCTGAGGAGTTGAGATAAGTCAGGTTGGTAGATATCTCCATTCTGTGCCAGAAGGCGTTTGTGAGGGCCCTGTCCAGCCGAAAATATTGACGACGGTCTCCATCCTGCATGTTGTACCAGGTAAAGGCATTATCGATGAACTGAAGAGAGTCTAGGTAGGCATTGAAGATGAAGTTGTTGAAGTCTTGCATGGCCTGGATGGGAGAAGGGCGGACCCCGGTTTTCTCTTCTCTGCAGATAATCGCGTTAAAGTCTCCAATGCAGAGCCAAGGAGAGTTTGTGTAGTGGAGGTGGATGTCAAGAAGGTCGTTCCAGAGGTATTTCTGCTCTGCAATATCGCAACTGCCGTAGACCGTCGATAGGATGGCACGGTCAGGTAGAGTGGGGTGCCCAAACCAACATGAGAGGGCCTGTCGGGAGTCCTGTATGACTCCTATATTGACGTCCTTCGTGCAAAGGATCCAAATATCGTGTCTGCCTGCTATGGCCGTGGGGAGGCCCAGCTGCAGCTGGATAGATCTTAATCTTTTGGAGGGAATTTTGGGTTCTAGAATAATGGAGATATCGATCTTGTGGATTTTCCGAAGACTAGTTATTCTCCTTAATGTGGGTTTGTTCGCCAGGCCGCAGACATTCCAGGATAGTATGTTAAGCATTAAAGGCGATGTGGGAGGGTTTTTTGTTTCGCTTGGCTGCAGATCTGGTTTGGATGGTTGTGGTTTCCGTGGTTCCTTGATTGACGTTGGCCCCGCTCGAGGTTGATGCTCCTGTCTTTGTTGAGGTGGAATTGTTGCTGCTTGATCGCTCCTGTGGGTCCGGGGGATGACCGACCGCTTCCCCTGCGGAGTCCAGGATAGGATTCTCAGGGGGGATAACTATGGAATCACTGGTGCTCCCTATCTGCAGAATAGTTTGCTGAAGGATAACCTGCGACTAGGATCTGAGTTCCTCTCCGAACTTGGTCTGGCCGTAGAATTGCTAGAGCTTCTTCGACAGAGTCTTCGATGTTGAGTTGTTGATTAGGCCCTAGAAATGCTAGTGCTTCTTCAACAGAGTCTTCGATGCATGCTTCTACGTCCTTCGGGTTGGGGTATATCTTGGTGAGCGTGCGGTCAGCCAGGGGGGACTCTGTCTCCGATGGGGATTCCGTATCCCCCGAATCCAGGGCATCGAATTGGTTGGAGAGGGAGAGGGTGAGGGCTTGGGAGTTGAAGGGGATCAATGCTTTGCTGGAGGGTTCGCTCTTATCTGTCTTACCGTCACTGGAGCCGAATCGTGTGTGTGAGTTCGGGCGAGGTAGAAGGGGTGGTTTGGGTGTCCTCCCTTCCGAAGGCATGTTGTCGTTTCGGGAGGGTTTCTTCTTTAGCTCAGGATGAAGCCGGTGGCAGTACTTTGGGAGGTGACCTCTTAAATGGTAGTGGTTACAGAACATAATGTGGTTGCCGTAAAGGATCTGTTGGGTGTGGGTCTTGTTACCCAGCTTGATAGTAATAAAATTGTGCGGTTCGGATGTGAGGTCGAGTTCTACACAGATTTTGGTATAGTGAGCCTTGGTGAGGTTGCTGGTCTCGGGGGCTGAGGCCACATACGTTCCGAAGGAGTTGGCAATACACCTAAGAGCCGCTGGGATAAAGCAGATGAGGGGTAGATTAGGTAGGGTAACCCAGGGTGGCGACCTTCGCTGAGTCTTCTTTGGTGCTAAAACCTGTTGACCACTTGACGATCTTCATCTGGTGAGAATTAATCCTGCAAGTGCCTTTGGACCAAACTGTTCTGTGGTCTAAATCTGATGATAGGTGGAGAAGGATATGTTTGGGATCAAGGGGGGCCACTCGGTAAACCACTGAGAGGCTCCAACTGGCTATCGTCTCCTGTACCCTGGAGAGCTTGGGGCAACCAGTAGAAAATTTGAGGATAATAGTGTGGAGGAAGGAGGTTGAAAGCGAGGACAGTTCCAAGTTGAAAAAAGGAACCGAAGGCACAGGGGAATCCTGGGGGAACTCAATGTCCGGGAGAATAATGTCAGGACAAAGAAGATCCCTAGCTGATGCTAAGTCCGGATGGAGCTTGGCGGCATAGGACGGCTGAGCAGCACCGGATGAGGAGGGAAGCAGGGGAGCTCCACTAGAAGGAGGGGGAGCGACCGAGGATGGGATCAGTTCGGGACGGGAGGAGAGGGCAGAGGAGGCTACCAGGGGAAAATCCCCTAGGGGGAAGAGGGACGGGACAGCCGAGCTGACGGAGATGGACGGGGCGGGAACCGCACCGCTGACAGGGGGAGACGACACCTGCGAACCAACAACAACCGAACGAGGAACGAGGGGGGCGGTCGGGTCCTCCGCAGAGGATACCCTCGGACCAGGGACGCACGGGGTGGAAGGGACAGCCGGAGGAGCTGGGAGACGAACGTCGGTTGGCGCCTGAATAGAAGGCCCGGGAATCGCTCCGGGGGCCGAAATGGAGGGCCTGGGGGCTAGGGGGCCAGAGGGGGATGCGAAAGAAGATGAGCGAAGGGAGATGGCCTGGGAGAAGGAGTGAGGGAACCTGGTGGAAGGAGCTGCGTAGGACGGAAGGGGAGAGGCGGGAGAAGAATAGGCGTAGAGTTCAAGTGGGGGGGCCGTCTGAAACCGAAGGGACAGGGAGAGAAATACGCAGGCGCTGCGTAACAGCTCGGGAAACCTCCTCCCAAATGCTCAGTGAAACAGGGTTGTTGGGACCCACAAAATGTTGCTGCGTGGGAGTACGCAGGCGAAGAGGTAGGGGGCCCACCAGAAACCGAAGGGCCAGGGGTTGGTAATACGCAGGATCCGCATAAAATTCGGAGAAAACCTCCTCCACAACGCTCAGTAGAAGGGGGTTGGTGGGACCCATAAAATACAGCTATGGAGGAATACGCAGCATACGAGATGAGGGGATGAGGATGTGGGGTCCCCTCGTGAGAAGAACTGCAAGCAGCGTACACACGGGGCCATGAGTTGGAAAGCCCGAGGCCTGCACTGCAGGAGGGCTCCCAACCCGAGGGGGGCAACAACACCGTTCGAATTTTGAAAGCAGAAAAAGTGCAGCAACTGGGGACCGAGACCCGGGGAGCTCACAGCGCATGGGGGGCGGCCAGGGGACCGCCGGGAGCAGCTCGCAAGACTCATTGGTGATAGAATAAAGGGGAGCTAAGTCTCGAAGGATAAGGAGGATGCGGGTGATGGAGGAAAGGGGGGGATGGTCGACGAGCCCGGAAAGAGTGGACGAGGAGGGGGAAACCGGAGTGAGGAGGGAGGAAGGAAACGGAGGGAAAAGACGGAGGAGGAATCGGGGGGGATGAGAGGAGGAAGGGGGTTGGCCCACCAAGGTCAGGCAGTCTGCTGGCCAGGGCGGGGCCATCGAGCGACGGTGAGGAGGGGGAAGAGCTGGAGAGACCCTAGGGTGTAATGCTCCGCTCCGTACGGTACATTATGCTGAGTCGTTGACTCGAAGAGTTACGTTGACCCGATTACGTATCGATGCGAATTGATACAAAGTGTTAAGTTGTCCCGAGCAATGCATCAAACTAAGTCGATGCAAAGAGTTGTCTTGTCCCAAAGAATGCATCGAGTGAATCGATGTGAAGCGCCGCGTTGCCTCGAAGGATAAGTGCGTTGAGACGGCTCAAAGATTCTAAGAAATTGAATCGACCAAGGCGCAAGTCCAAATCGATACAAGTAATGATTTTAGTTGGTTTCATGTGCAGGCTATACGTTTACGCTAAAATGTTAGAGGTCGATCTTTTGCCTTATTCAGTAAGGGGTCCGTTAAAGCAAATCGTCGCCTTGCGACGGACTGAGGCGGTGGCACGGTAAGCCCAAATTAGACGTATAATTCAATAAGCACGAAGTGCTCGAATGGCTAAGTCAGGAGAGTTGTCCGTGCAATGAAGTTATGAAAGCGAGCCGCAATGGCTCGGCGAAACGATAAGGCACATTGATTCAAGGTGGGGGGACATTAACTCTCTTTCCTATTCCGTCATGCTTAAGTAAAATACATATCATCGAATGCTGAGTTAACCTGCCATGGGCGTGGCTCGAATGAGAGATAAACATAGTACGTGTCGAACACTAGATAGAACAATTGAAATGAATCGTACAGCAGACGTACGAGTCACTATGGAACATTAGATATCGCAAAGGCGAGCGCCTCGGTGCACAAGCCGCAAGAACATAGGATAATTGTACTAGGCGAGTGCCTTAGTGCACGAACCATACCGTGCCTTCGCGCATGAGTTAGAACGGCTAGAACATTGAAAGACAATAGGCGTGTGCCCTAGCGCGCAAGCCACGGACATTGAACACTAAAGCATAGAAATATGGCTTCGACGCGTGCAGCAAGTGCACGACGCGAAGGATAGATGAAAAATGTGTCGAAACGTGCCTACGTGCACGAGATAATAAAAGGTGGCTTCGTTAGGAAAGAATACAGTTGTGGCATGAATGTGGCGGAACTGTCGGATATGACATAATGCCTTGAAAGGTGTTCGAGACCTTCGGGTCGTTCGGTTGACGAGTATTGAGTTGAGGCATGATGTCATTGAAAGATTGAAACGAAGTATGAGACGTAAGAACATAGAAAGTTAACGGAAGAAATACGAGATGATAATGTGGCATAGTGCCCTTCGAAATGTCCATGGCCTTCGGGCTTTCGTTGAGGACATTCGGGCGATTGTGCCAATTGAAATAGAGATAAGCAAACTTGCTTGGTTGTATGAAAGATAAGATTCATTGCATGGTCAAATGGACTTAAAGATATAAAAGCCCGTGCATGGGTATTCCCTCGAACGCGGCGCGCCAGGGTGCTGGGACCGTTCGGCCTAGGAGGGATTCGTTTACGGTATTGTTGGTGCACTTTATTTAAAAGGGTAGCGACCTTCTGGTGAATGTGATAAGCCACTTGCTGCAATTATTTCGGTGGCCGCCGATGTTGGTTAGCAACCGTACGGAGTTAACATCGTCTTATGTTTCGATTCGATAAATATAAGTCCATTCTAGCCCGAAAAGCTAGTGACCTTCATATAGTTAAGGGCGACGGGTTTGGAAGCGCAAGGTATGCATATATCATGTATGGACGGATCCTGAATAGCGAGCACTTATAACATGACAAGGAAAATGGATAGGCGTATTCACCTTGCGTCGGTGCAAGGGCGAGTGCGTCGATATTGCTAAGTTGTGCCACGAATCAAACACGAGATTGCTTGCCTGTTTACTTATGCGAATTGAATAACATGCTTGCCATGCTTTACAGTCTTCGAATATGCCATGAACTCATCCTAAGGAGAACATAGAAAGATAACTAAATTGTAAGTTTGCATGAATCAATACAATACTAAATGTCGGTTTGTTAAGTAGGTTTTTGATTAGTACAGCGAGGACGAAAGTACTAATCCCCCACTAGTTTGCTAGCAGGTTCTGGGATTGGTCTACTCACGGCAGAGCTTCGCTTGAACGCGTTGAGGCTTGGAATGCCGAAGCGTTTTGAAGCATGCGATCGCATTGACTCTCGGATATGCAACATGATTGATGCAGCCGAGATATAGAAGGCATAATGTATGGAATAGTGAAATCTTTTGTGGGCAAGAGATAACTTGAGTGTTGTAGCCAATCTGGAAAATTTTGTTGGGCTATCGAAAGCCTTTGTAATCTGATTTCGAATATCAATAAAGTGAGTCATTTTCGTATACTCTGTTTTGCCTTTCGTTGTTAGCGTTCAACTCAAAGATAACCATTTGAGAACTTGTCATCTTGCCTTGCACGAGCGCAACTCCAAGCTCGTGCGGCATCACGCCCCATGCGAGGACGAAGATTCGGGTGATTCTGGGTCGGGGCGTGACAAATTGGTATCAGAGCTCTCGGCTCAATTTCCTCTGGACGCTTGCTTCATTCCATTCCAAAGAGTTGCCCACCACCATTTGAAATCACTCTTGACTCTACTCGATGCCGTACTGGATGTTCCATACAATAAGTCTAATACAAATTATATAATTTTGCCGCGTATTGTTTTGGAAATTACATGGTGTTGCGAAAAAAGTCGTAAAAGGTTTGTTGCTGCAAGTGCAACAAGTTGCGAGATATGAATTCAAGGATTTGTTGCTACAGATGCAACACGTCGTGAATTGTAATTTGAGATATTCGTTGTTTGTAACAAACGATACGAGAAATATTGGTTGCATCGATACAATGAAAGTTGTGGAATGTTGCTGCAGCAATTGTCGCACGTTGATTGTAAATGATGCATTGAAAAGAAAATGAAAGTTGATATTGAATGTGTTGAACGGATTCACATATCGATTTCGAATGTGCATTGCGAGGAAAAACAATAAGTCAATATCGAATGCGTTGAACAGATTTGGGCATTGACTTTAAATATCAGGAGTAAATCGATGCACGAGGTGCGATAAATATCGAAAATAAATCGTTGCACAATGTGCAATGCGTATTGAAAGTAAAATATTGCACGTGGTACAACGCATGTCAAAAGTAAAAATTATTGCACGTGGTGCAACGCGTATCAAAGTAATCGCTGTACGAAGTGCAACGGATATCGAGAATAAATTTTTGCACAAGATACAACGGAAGAAAACAAAAGTTATAAATCGAGAAACGAAATCGGTTCAGTTGCGCACCGAGCTTGCGTTGGCAAATGAATGCATTGGCCGAGTTGCGTCGGATTTTGATTAAATCAGAGTTACAGTTGTGATCAAGCACGATCACTACAAAAATCGTGAGTCGGAAGAGATCGTTGGTTCGTAAAGAGTACGTTGCGACGGAAGTAACTTGATTTCTGGGAGGTATATGGCATACCACCGATGCAATGAATGGCTCGATTCCAAGTGGTATATGTGATACCACTTGTGCGATGAATTGCATCGACGTATTGTATGAATTGCGGAAGGTTTGTCCGCAACGGACGGGATAGCACCGAGTCTCGAATGAGAATTTGTACGACGGCATGTTGATACAAGTGTTCTTCGATGATCGGTTAGAACGGTAAGGCAGGACTTGTAACATTGAATGATACGTCGATTGAAAATTTATGTGTTGGTTGAATGACGGGAATTAGCGAAACAATTATGCCTTGAGGCAACAATCGGATCGACGGGATAGGAAATTCGAAACGTTGAAATCGAACCGCACGACTTGCGAGCTCGATGAAAATGTTGGGTGAGACGAATTGAATCGCACGACTTGCGATCTCGATAGAAATGTTTGGCTAGGCGAATTGAATCTCACGACTTACGATTTCAATAGAAATATTGGGCGATGCGAATTAATCAAATCGCACGATGTGCGACTTCGGTAAAGAGTTGGTTGACGTGAGTAATCGTGCCTAAGAAATAGTTGGTTACGTTATGGCAAAACTCATTTGAGTACGACTGAAAATGCGCAAAACTTAGAGGGCGAGATCGTATGACTTGAGGGTTCGATGTTGGATAATCGATAACTCAGTTACGCGATCAAAGTATAGCGGGATGCGGCAAATCAGATAACGAGCTGATACGTATGGAAAAGTTCATTTCGAACTTGGATGTATGCGATGCGAGTTAAGTTGACGTTGAAACGGATTCAAAGTTGACCCTTACGTTATCGAAATGGATACGGCGTATCGGGATCGATACATAAGGAAATGTAAACGACGTGAGAATACAAAATAGAGTATACCTCGGGCTATAAAATTTTGTAAGTAACGATACGAGAATGAAACAAACTGGTTGATCGTAAATTTTGTGATTGATCAGGGCGAGACTATAAGTCATCGACGATTGCTCGATGCGTATAGCATCTTGTGTGTCGACTGCGAAATAAGATAGACTCGAACTCGATATGAGTAGATGTTTCGTAAATTGGGGAATCATCGACGATAATGCACGACTCTACTCGTAGGAACAGTTGCGCATTAGTTGCGCTGATAGAAATGGTTATGTACGGATTTGATAGTCGCATAGAAATGGTTATGTCGGAACGTGATTTGGCTTCGAATTAAGATATATCATGGTTCGTAGTAAACTGTCCTTCGGTGATGATCCATAATTATCGAGCGTAGCTTCGGGGCAGCTGACCCTAGAAGACTTGACCGCCAAATCAAATTGAATGCTGCAGACCGTAAGATGACCCATACGATATCGCATATGAGATTGTATCGATAACAAATACAATATGGTACATGTTGACGATAAGTCTAGTCGATCGAGAATTGTTGGAACAACTTTCGATTGAGAATGATATAGTTAGATTTGAGTATTCGTCGGATGAATATTTGAATGGTTATGTTGGTCGACGATCAAACTAGAAATTCACCAACGAACTTGGTGATTCGGATAGGCGATTGCGAGAATCGTGCTATGCACGAGAAGGAACGATAAAGGAATGACTTACGAGTCATGTTGTTAGATTCGGATTCACCTTGCAATTGAGCTTGTGTGAATTAAACTTATGTTCGATGTTGCAAGACGGATAAGTTGGGAATTTGGCTAGTGAATTTCCTACTCGATAGGAATCGGACGTAAGGCCCATCGTAAGGACCTTCGTATCAAAGCGATCGTTGTCTTAAGAACCGTTGCCTTGAATTAAACTTGTGTCGGATAGATTGTGGCCTTTGTGCAATGTCAATTTAAACTTGCGTCAGAAGGATTGAGCACGGTGTCTAGGTAAGTCACCTAGCGGACGTAGTCCTGAATGTTGATGCTTTTGTAAGTCAACAAAAGAGAATCATGTCGAGAGAGGATACAAAGTGAAACATCAGAAATCGTTGGATAGTGACGCCGAACGCAAGGCGTTACGGAGACTCGTTGTGATCGGATGCGCGACGGCTTGACGCGACGCATAGAATTGATAGTCCCGATGAAACGTACAAAGTGAGAAATGCGATTTTTGAATCGCATCGAGTGCCTTGACTTTTGTTGGCAGATCGCGTATGTATCAATATGCATATGCAATAGAATTGCGAGAACTTATGCTAGAGCCCAAGTCCGATCGAAGAGTACGAGATGGCAAGTTATTGAGAATAAGAGTTACGTGTTTGCTTTGTTCCGATATCTTACAACTGAGCTTGGTTGAAATGCATATTGGTGGGACGCCTAAAATATGTGTATGATTCCAAACTAAGTTGTACGATCCAAACGATAGTAAGACGAGATCGTAGAACGATCTAATAAAACCTTTGGAAATTTAGTATTGGTTTCGGTTCGGGATGAACCTTGTTTTGAGTGGTATATTATGTAATGCCCCGCTCCGTACGGTACATTATACTGAGTCGTTGACTCGAAGAGTTGCGTTGACCCGATTACGTATCGATACGAATTGATACAAAGTGTTAAGTTGTCCCAAGTAATGCATCAAAACTAAGTCGGTGCAAAGAGTTGCCTTGTCCTAAAGAATGCATCGAGTGAATCGATGTGAAGTGCCCGCGTTGCCTCGAAGGATAAGTGCGTTGAGATGGCTCGAAGATTCTAAGAAATCGAATCGACCAAGGCGCAAGTCCAAATCGATGCAAGTAATGATTTCAGTTGGTTTCATGTGCAGGCTATACGTTTACGCTGAAATGTTAGTGGTCGATCTTTTGCCTTATTCAGTAAGGGGCCCGCTAAAGCAAATCGTCGCCTTACGACGGACTGAGGCGGTGTGGCACGGTAAGCCCAAATTGGACGTATAATTCAATAAGCACGAAGTGCTCGAATGGCTAAGTCAGAAGAGTTTGTCCGTGCAATAAAGTTATGAAAGCGAGCTGCAATGGCTCGGCGAAACGATAAGGCGTATTGATTCAAGGTGGGGGACATTAACTCTCTTTCCTATTCCGTCATGCTTAAGTAAAATACATATCATCGAATGCTGAGTTAACCTATCAACGCCACGGGCGTGGCTCGATAGAGAGATAAACGTAGTGTATGTCGAAACTAGATAGATAATTGAAATAAATCGTACGACAGACGTACGAGTCGCTATGGAACATTAGATATCCAAAGGCGAGCACCACGGTGCACAAGCCGCAAGAACATGGGATAAATGTACTCGGCGAGTGCCTTACACGAACCATACCGTGCCTTCGCGTACGAGTTAGAACGGCTAGAACATTTAAGACAATAGGCGAGCGCCCTAGCACGCAAGCCACGGACATTACACTAAAGCATAGAAATATGGCTTCGACGTGTGCAGCAAGTGCACTACGCGAAGGATAGATGAAAAATGTGTCGAAACGTGCCTACGTGCACGAGATAATAAAAGGGGCTTCGTTGCGAAAGAATACAGTTGTGGCATGAATGTGGCGAACTGTCGGATATGACATAATGCCTCGAAAGGTGCTCGAGACCTTCGGGTCGTTCGGTTGACGAGCATTGAGTTGAGGCATCATGCCATTGAAACATTGAAACGGTATGAGACGTAAGAACATAGAAAGTTAACAGAAAAAATACGAGATGATAATGTGGCATGGTGCCCTTCGAAATGTTCATGGCCTTCGGGCGTTCGTTAAGGACATTCGGGCGATTGTGCCAATTGAAATAGAGATAAGCGACTTGCTTGGTTGTATGAAAGATAAGATTCATTGCATGGTCAAATGGACTTAAAGATATAAAAGCCCGTGTATGGGTATTACCTCGAACGCGGTGCGCCAGGGCGCTGGGACTGTTCGGCCTAGGAGGGATTCGTTTATGGTATTGTTGGTTTACTTCATTTAGAAGGGTAGCGGCCTTCTGGTGAATGTGATAAGCCACTTGCTGCGATTATTTCGGTGGCCTCCGATGTTGGTTAGCAACCGCACGGAGTTAACATCGTCTTATATTTCGATTCGATAAATATAAGTCCATTCTAGCCCGAAAAGCTTGTGACCTTCATATAGTTAAGGGCGACGGGTTTGGAAGTACAAGGTATGCATATATCCTGTATGGACGGATCCTGAATAGCGAGCACTTATAACATGACAGGGAAAACGGATAGGCATATTCACCTTGCGTGTGCAAGGGCGAGTGCGTCGATATTGCTAAGTTGTGCCACGAATCAAACACGAGATTGCTTTATTTACTTATGCGAATTAAATAACATGCTTGCCATGCTTTACAGTCTTCGAATATGCCATGAACTCATCCTAAGGAGAACATAGAAAAAGAACTAAATTGTATGTTTGCATGAATCAATACAATACTAAATATCGGTTGTTAAGTCGGTTTTTGATCAGTACAGCAAGAACGAAAGTACTAATTCTCTACTAGTTTGCTAGCA
>JANAVB010041865.1:0-48347 GCA_029216955.1 Iris pallida
AGGATAAACATGTGAATGGCATGGGACTGATTCATGATTATACTACTTGGAATTGATCATGATTACACTACTTAGAATTATTCACATGTTCATTTATACTCCCCCATCCCCAATCAATACAAGGATCCAATCAAGTTACGTTAAGATTCATGATTATACTACGTTGCCCATAAAGGGTGATTCATGAATTGATTCGTGAAGGCTCGGTGATCATGAGGGTACATGAGTCACTAGCTGATTCCTGAAGATTCATGATAATAGAAGCATAAGATACGTGATGTAAGTGAAACACACATGACAAAAGTATCTGATGCTCCCGAGAGGGATAACATCTCATGAAGGGATCCATATAGTACCAATCCATGTTACCAACGTGTCAGCATCAAGTAAGATAGTCTAAAGCAGGAAATATAATCCTAAACATGATATAAAATGATCAGAGAATGTACTCGCCTGATATCTGAATATCCAAGGTAAAGATACTGTCCGAGGAGAGGTGTCTGGCTCCTAATTAGAACAGCACAAGTCACAACATGTCCAGAAGGGTAATATAAAGCACTACAATATATTCTACATAAATCTAGGTCAAACTAGGCCAAAGTCAACCCTTGGTCAACTCTGGTCAACTGTACTAGTCAAACTAGGTCAAACTAGGTCATGTCCTAAGTACCCAGCAAGTCTTACTAGGCCTAACCAAGACTATTCTAGCAAGCACACATCAATACAAGGCTATACAAGCCAACATACACCCAACTCTATATAGCATGTAATTATTCAATACTCAAATAGGCAAGAATTCACATTGGATATACACTAGGTAATCTATTACTTTAAGCTATATATGTCTACACATATATACACATGCATATATTGGTATTCAACATTAGGTCTATAATCATGGCATTTTAAATGGTTATATAAACTTATATATTACAACACAATATGCTAATATATATATATATAATATACATATATAGCTAAGTTAACTATATTCATAAATACTTATTTAAGAGGCTATGTGTGTGTAGGTGAACATGGAAAAGGGGCAAGTGAGGGTTAAATGGGCATACATAGTGTATACATATCAAAGAGTGTCAAAGTGTAAGTGAACAAAGTGTCAAGTGTGATAGTGTCAACATAGTGTAAGGGGGTACATGAGGTAATATAGGATTTGTGTTAACATAGAATATTACATCTCATTAACTTGTATATTGCATACATTACATCTATTATTACATTACATTCATGCTTGCATTCATTCATCATTCATTTATTCTCTTGTACTACTATATACACCATACATTACATAATATGGAACCTACATATTCATTACAAGCCATAATTATACATGCTTATATTAGATAGGATACTTACACCTCATACATCATTTATTTAACCATTTACTCATGCTTGCATTCTCTATTTAATTACATAATGTATATACATTAACATGGGTTAAAATCAAATAGAACATTATATTACACACAAGGGTGCACAAAATGCATATGCCGAATAGTAACTCCTACTAATAATCAATACTGTACCATCTCAGCATGAATTAAAATCTAGGATTAAAATATGTTATAGATCTATGTGTTAGCTTTCCGAAACTTCAAACGGATCGCGTTTTCGTTCCGAAACTCCCGAAATCGCGAAAACACCGAGAACGCGTTTGTCTTTGTACAGCTGACACTCAAATAATTTTCCAGAAAGTTACAGAAAGAATTCGGCCCTTTTAATATATGTTTTTGGAAAGCTAACTTCAATACGCTTCTTTTAAAAAAACGGGAGATTAAACCAAGCTTTGAGATAGAAGTTATGATATTTTTAAGTTAGGACTGAAATTAAAAACGTGGATAAAAATCATGACGAATTTGGGTAGTTTGAGACAAAAGAACACAAGTATATGACATAATATATCAAGAACTCACTCTCTACACTAATATATATATATATATATATATATATATGAGACACTATAGAACACATCTCCAATACAAAAATATGAGATTAAACATGTAATACTTCATTCATACATAACAAACAACACATAGTGTGTCCAAATTTGGGATTTTCCCACATGGACACAACCACAACACAAAGGACACTCCTATGACCTCCAAATGGACACAAAATAGACACAAATGGAGATACAACCATGGGGGTCATTCCTATGGGTTCAAAATAGACCTATATGCATGAGAAATAAAAAGGAAAAAGGATTTATACCACCCGGTAGATCAAATCGAAGAAAAGCCTTCCAGGAGCGACACCGACACGTAGATATTTCAAAAGGACACGAACGAGCTCCGAATCCTCCCAAACTTGGGTAGCTTCCTCCTTGGCTAGAATGGAGAAGGGAAGAAGAAGATTTAGTGGCGAAATGGAAGGATTTGGTGGAAAAATTTTTTTAGGGATTGCTCTCTAGGAATTTGGGGAAGAACAAGAGAGAGTGTGGATGAGAATAATGAAATGAACTTGAGCATATCCTCTCCCAAAGTGGCTGGCCATATGCTATTTGTCCTATTATGGTAAGATCCAAAATGCTCCCACTAACCTATTCTATGAGTATTAGGAAAGGGCTAATTGGTTGGGGCTAAATTAGTCATTCTAAAGTCTCTAATCACACTAACCTTATCCATAATAATTAGTCTAACCTCTAACTAAAATATTTTTATCATGTGGACTAAATTTAATATCATGTGGGCCATGCCTAACTAGTGTGTGGATCCCACTAGAGTCAAACTACCCCCGGGTCCCCGTTTCAAGTCGGATTGAGTTGAAATTCGAACCCGACTCAAATAACCCCAAAACAATATCATAAATAATAAAATAATATCAAAATAATTCAAAGAGGTCAAATACAAAAATATCCTTAGACCAAAAATGACATTAAAATATCATAATCACATGGTTAGGCTCTAGGTCAAACAGTCTCTAGGATTTCACTAGCAAAACGTCAAAACCACAAGTCATTGATTTAAATAATTTTAAAATGATTTAAAATCACCAAAAATTATATCATAAAATTAAATATCATTATTAAAAAAATTATAAACACGAAATTTTAAAATTACCCTCATTTGGGAAACTGGGTGCTACATGAGATTCGATGGAAACGATTTCGTTGTGCGTGCACGACGAATTCAAGGCGTATTGGTCGAGATATCCCGTATCGACCCCTATGTAAACTTGTCCATAACTTTGTGCACGTTCGTCATCTCGAGATGAAACTTGTGTCAACTAAGACTGTGTTATTTTTTGGTCATATATGTCAAGTTTGGTCAGATTCAGAAGGTCGACCGAAATACTACTTTGGCGGGCCCGTGACCCGATCCAATGGACGAATTTGTGCACGGCCCACCGAAATTCAATTTTGGACATACGGTTGGCTTCATATCGTCAAACTGGACCCGTAGACATATAGTTTAATGACTTTAGAGACCATAGGTACTGGCACATTTTTTGATACAAATGAGTCTATTGGCGGACATCGTTTTAAACCTGAAATTACGGTTTTGCCCCTATGTCAAGAATTGGACTTTTAAGTAGGCATTCTTAGATATTTATTTTATACCAAATACGTTCATGATGTTTATTTCAGCATCCGAGGACGTTTGTGACAATTGGCTTTCTTTGCTTCACCAGACCTTTATCAGTAGCTCAAGACACCAAGCGAGTACAGTTCATATTTTGTTTCCAGTATTATTATTTACTATAATCGCATGATTAGTGATACATGTTTGAATATTGACACGTTTGGTACACGGGTTAGTGTTATATGGGTTTAGTCATGATACCATGTTTATTCTATGACTAATCCATGTGTAGTAGTCGGGTGAAAAAGTGCGTACTAAGTAAATATGTGATCAACCCCATAGACAATGCTTTATTTCATACAATATAGACAGTATTTTATTTCATGCAATGTAGACAATGATGATGTAAATCCTATGTAGATCGTACGGTATAGTGGACCATCCTGATCACATATTGAAAAGTGTACTTCAAATCAGGTAGTTGGTTAAGTTTTCTTGTTCTATGATTCACTTGTCTTTATAGTTCATGATTAACTGTTCCACCATATTTTTCCATGTCATATTTTATAGTTTATTTCTTTCATCATGTATGTCATGACTTTTCACTATTTTTATAGTCGTTATCATATATTTGGAACTACATGCTTGGATTGTACTCGTTCCATTCCTGACTAGAAACCAACATTTTTAGATAATCGGTTGCTACATTGTGCTTTGGACCATTGGGGGAGACATGGGTATATACTGAGGTCAACCATAGAAGACTAGTTAGATGTGTTGGTAGTTTTCAATATTTGTAAGAATTTATATTTTCCTTCAAATGTAATATTTGGAATATTGTAATTTAATTTAGTATTGTGAATGAGTAGTAAAGATCATCTTTTATGAGCACTTGTTATTTATGACCTAAACAACATTCTACCGTCGATACTGCGATGTGGGCTGGCTTAGACACACGCTCGTATCCCGAAAAGTGGGTACGGGTCGTGACACGAGCAGGCCCATGCGCCAAGATATGTAGCACCCTACGTGCATATGCAGATAGTGCATATGCAGTCAGGAACAGACTCCACCATACGTATATGCAGTCATGCATCGAGATTGCCATGCACTGCCATGTTCATTGTTGGAGCAAAACCATACGCCAAGCCGAGTTGAATCCATTCTCATGATCTAGATAAAACCTATATGCATCATCTGAGCAGACCCGTACACATATATATGCATAATCTGAACAAATCTTATGCGTATTATTGAGCCATACGCGCAAATAACTTGATCTTCTTCTTAACTAATTTGACATTGCTCCTTGAGAACCTCCTCGTTCTCTTTATCTTAAATTGTAATCTCCATATACTATTGGCATATCCGATCTGCCATGTAATGTGCATCATCCTCTTTGGATAGCAAGGCGCCCAACACTCATCCAACCATTTAACAAATAACTATTCCTCATCCAAATGTTGGAAGTGGTGCTTATCAATCTTCTCAAGTTTGTTAAAACTTGTATCGAGAAGGATTGTACGACAGTTCTCCATCTGATTTGAATCTGGCTTTGAGATTGTTATTCTTGAAATAGATATAGATGGAAGAACGATAAGAAAACAGAGACCTCCGCAAACAAGATTGCTCTCTATTCTGATTAGTACGATCAGAAGCAAAGACTTCTTCCAAACAACTTTGCTCTCTGTTCTGAGTAGAAAAATCAGAAGCAGAGACTTCGCAAAAAAACTTGCTCTCTATTTTGAGTAGAACGATCAGAAGCAGAGACTTGTTGTAAACAAGTTTGCTATCTGTTATGAGTAGAACGATCAGAAGCAGAGACTTCTTGCAAACAAGTTTGCTCTATGTTTTGAGTTTTAGGATTTTGGAGCCAAAAGATCCTGAAGCCACTGAATACTACTATCCTTTCAGATTACAAAATTTCTCTCTTAAATCCAAACTGATAGAAAGAGAGTCCTTCCTTGCAAATGTGTTACAATTGGGGCAGAACGTATTACTAAATAGAAGAAGAAAGGAGACTAAGATATATATATATATATATATTTTTTGGAACCAGCTAAATTGTTTCTGGAATCGCTCCCACTGGGATTCGAACTCGTGACCACTCGGGCCGCATGCATCTCTCTTAACCACTAGGCTAGAGGTCATTTGCTAAGATATATATCTATATATATATATATATATATATATATATATATATATATATATATATATATATAATATATATATATATATATTATATATATATAATTATTATTATTGTTATTGCTAGGGTGCTAAAGACCACCGTTGCTCAAAGCAAGATTCACCCACCGTGATCTGCTCACAGGAACCAGCAAGTTCTCGAAGAACTTCTGGAACGCTTGTAGCCAACTTGTTGTGACTCTAATGGGCTCCCTAGAATAACATACTCCCTTTATTTTATATTTTTGTGTATCTTCAAAAAGGATGCCGGGGGCTCTATTTATAAAGAGAAAAGAGATTTTACATCTTCTCCTATCCGATGTGGGGCTAAAATACCAATACTCAAAAATTGAGTTTGATATTTTGGATCATCCCGCAATCAGCGGAGTTGTGCGCCGGTCCGCGCCCACTGTCGCGCATGTTCCCGTGTATGCACGGTGCGCCACTTTGCGCCCATGAGCCCGTGTTCGAGTCCGCATCCGAGCGACAAAAAAACAACATGCTTCCTTGAGAAGTTAGTATTTGTTTCCTTCTAGGAAAACATCCCCACATGATAGACATATGTGCCTCACCACACCTCATGTGCACACCTCGACACATGCAAAGCATTATATTGAGATACCCACTTGGTGGTGTAGTCGATGTGGAACTATTTTACAATAGTCTAAAGGCAAAAATATCAACATTTCTAACAAAATTGTATGAATTAAATCAGAAGAATCTTTGCTTCAGGTGATCTTCATGAGTCTCTTTTTGCACTCAAAATTCATTTTTGTCTCTCATGAAATATTGCATGTGCTTTTAACGTTGAGCAACATGTTTCAACTACACTTGCAGGTAAAGAAGGCTTACAAGGTTGCTATAAAAAAATATAGTAATATTAGATAAGATCTACAAGTTTTGCCTTAAATAACAAAATTTTGTGAATAATAAATAAAATCCATAAATATGATTCAAAGTTTATTGGTGAGCTTAAACTTATGAGCGCTTAATGTTTTAACTGGAAAATCTAAAATTGGTTACTTGTAAGTGAATATTTTGGCTGCCCCACTTCTTTTTAAATTAGCCATAAAATGTTACAACCGCACATCAAAAGTAACTGTATTTAGGTCTCGGTCAGAGTTTTCTTCATGGTTCTATCAAAGACTCCTTCAATAACTTACTAACAAAATCCAAGAAAACCTTAACTCATAGCAATTATATAATCTCAAGCAACCAACCAACAAAGGGAGGCTTGATAAGAGAGATTAAATTCTGAATCGTACACAATATAGAAGCAGCTCCGACTCGTTGATATACTATGGGTATAATGCTTAACATCATAAAATTGGGACAATTTGTCCAAAAAAATTTGGACGATTTGTTGCACTTTAAAATATGACAGGGTATTATACTCCCTATTTTGTGATCAATTTCAAGTCTGAAGGAAAGTGTCCAAAAATAGGCCCATGACCATTTTTGACTTTGACCATATATTAGATTGAATTTCTAAATATATGTAAGTCCACATAGGATTGGATTTCCAATATATAATCCTACATAAGATTGGATTTTAAACCTACATCGGATTGGATTTCTATAGTATATAAAGGGGTCTAAAGGTTCTCCACAAAATATCTCCAAGAGTGCTCAATAAAAGTTGTTGAGTAAGTTCAACACAAAAGAGCTAAAGTTGTTGAATAAGTACAACACAACAAAATTTAATTTTTTTTTTTTTTAGCTTTGTGATAGAGAGTTCTTAAGTGCAATGAGAGAAGTGTTGAGAGCTATTGTAATTCCTTTTAGTGGAATTAAATTACCCTCGTCTATGAAAGTATGCATCTTGGTCGAACAACGTAAATTATTGTTATTGTAGTTGTAAATTTTCTCTGAGTTTCTTAGGTTTATTTCTGCTGTCCCAACGAATTGGTTTGGGAGTTTAGCAAGGTGTCCGACAAAGTTCTTAGAGAAAGTTAATTGGGTAGATTCTTTATATGGCTCCGTCAAGCAGGATCGAGAAGTATGAAGAAGTTCAATAAGAAGAATAATTTTGGCTTTTGGAAAAGTCAGATGAATGCCATTCTCATATCTCAAAAGCTTCACAGGACTTTACGAGAAAAATCCAAGAAGCCCGCTGACATGACCGATGATGATTGGGATGACATGGATCTCAAAACATGTGCTGCTATTCATTTGTGTTTGCAAAGGGATGTCGTGTACTCTGTGAAGGACGAAACCACCGCCACTGGGCTCCAGTTGAAGTTGGAATCACTCTATATGGCGAAGACTCTCACCAACTGACTTTATATGTTAAAGTCACTCCATAGACTAGTGATGGAGGAAGGTATGGCAATTTAGGATCATTTCAAAATTCAATCAAATTATTTTCGACTTAAAGGATGTTGACATACATGAAGAATATGATCGTTTGGCCCTAATCCGATTATTTTCTTTGCCCGATTCTTATAAGAACCTTATTTAAACACTATTATACATGAATGACTTAATTTTCGTAAAAGATGCTACGAATGTCGTATTGTCTAATTAGGTACGGAGGTTGGCTTTTAGTGGTGGAAATGGTGGAGACCAAGCCTAAGGTTTGACGGCAAGAGGGAGGGCAAACGATATAGCATCTTATAGCAGAAGGTCAGGATTCAAGTCCAAGACACCTATTGAGAAAGTGAAGTGCTTCTACTGCGATGAGAAAAGATATTATGCAAATAAGTGTCCTCTTCCAAATAAGAAGAACAAAAAAAAAAGAGAATAAGACAGAAAGAGAAGGTGATGAAGCAAACTGCACTTCAGAAGCTGACAGTGATGGGGTCTATTTTTTGGTGGCACATAACAACATGAGTGACCGTTGGATTCTCGATTCCGGATGCTCGTACCATACGTATCCAAAGAGGGAGTGTGTTTCTTCCTACAAGACTACATATGGTGGTTCTGTGTTGATGGGCACAATAACACATGTCGAGATATTGGAATTGGGTCTATCAAGGTGAAACTGTGTCACTCCCCATTCCCGTAATACGTAAAAATTTTGCTTTTCCTTGTATATGGTATCTGGCACCTGTATCTTGATTGCATGTATCATGTTTTATAACTGGCCATAACATGGAACAATATCTTGTCGCGGATTAGTGTGCCACCCCTTGTCATCGTCTGGTTGTAGGCGTGACTCACTGTTTCGATGATAAGATTTCTGGACCGTGTTGTGGTTAGAATTTTATTTATTTAATTAATTTAATTAGTTGTATCGTGTAGCATTTAATATGTCATTAGTCATATGGTTAGGTCATGTTAAGAATAGGGTTTTTATGAGTCAACTCAACCCTACTATATATATTCTCTTCCCCTCTCTCCCTCCTCATAACTTTTCATTTTCTTCCTCAAAGCTACCATTAGGCAAGTACATCTTGCATAAATGAGAGACCACTTGTATTTTTTTATTTCTTGTTATTTCTTTGATATTATTAGTCTACAAGTTTAGTTCTTGGTATTTTTTATTTTAATGGCTATCTTTGAGTAGATCTAAGTTTCCAAAACTAGTATTTTATGGGTTTTGATTTATCAAACTTGCTTATTTTTGAAAATTACTTGTTCCATATTGTAGAGAATTTAATTCAATTTCATTCAGTTTAACCTTTATTTTGTCCAATTTCGAGTCATATAGTCCAAGTTATGGACATTGGAACTTTCTAAAACTCCATAGCCAAAAGCTTGCTGGTAGGGACGACACCTCGTGCACCTCCCGTACGCCTTTTAGCTCGTGCACCTAGAACCTCGTGTACCTTGCACCTCACGTACACTTCGTGCACCTTGCACCTCGTGCACACCTCGCGCACCTTGTACCTCGCACACCTTGTACCTCGTACGCGCCTTTTGGCTCGTGCACCCTGCACCTTGCGCACGTCTTTTGGCTCGTGTACCTTGCTCCTCGCACATACCTCGTGCACCCTACACCTCGCGCACACCTTGCACCTCGCATACACCTCGCGAACCTTACACCTTGCGCATATCTCGCGCACCTTATACCTCGCACGCCTTTCACCTTACGCTATGCGCCTTTTGCCCGTGCGCCATTTGTGCCACTTCATGACTTGCGTGCGCTTCGTACCCTAAATGACTGTTTTTGCCTGTTTGAGCTGTTTTGTAGCTAGAATCTTGAAAAACTCAAAATATAAAAGTTGTAGATCTGTCTTGGCTTCACGAATAATCATATCTCACTTTAATTGGATGACCTTGACTTCCTGTCCTGACCTTAGTGTGCCATGATCGTCTGAGACTTACATGTCCTATATGACTTTTATGTCACGAGGGGTCCATGTAACTTTTTGACTTGACCATGTTTTCGACTTAATTCCCGTATACGTGCTGGTACCTTTTCTAAGGTAGTATTGAGGTACAATATTAGTGTGCACTGCGGTGCTATTTAATGAGTGCACTGAAGTGTGACTCTGTGTGCTAAGTGATCATTCGTGTTATATGTCAATACATGCGTACTTTCCAGTACAGTCATGGTAATTGGTCAATAATAATATAATAATGTCGTGGTATATTGATTGTTATTTGATGCATTACACTAAGCATAGATCTAGATTTGGGACTCCTTGAGTCGATGTGGATTCAAACTTAGGATACACATACTATGGTACGACATATAGGAGAATGACCATGTGACCATGACATATAATTCCAAGATCAAGATAGGGTTAATCTAAGCAACTTAAATCAGTAAAAGCATTGGAAGGGAATCGAATCTCGAGATCGTTGGTTGCCAGCCACCCTAAGCCCTGTTCTAACGTGTCGGTTGGCCACCATGGATACAGTTTCATCAGCCTATAGTGGATGTATCTGACTTCTACGTGCTATGTGTTATATGTTTTAGTACGGTAGCCTTACGGGGTACAGGTGCATAATCAAAGTGTTACATGTATATATATATAATAGAATGGCTAGCCCTGCTGGAACGACACGATCTGAGGATTTCTATAATAGCATTGCGGGGATAACCCCGCCAAATATAGAAAGTCGCAGGAATGAATGACCGCTTGAAAAATGACTTGACTGTGCCTTGTACCTTCCGATAGTAGCTGTGGGACATGGACTGTCATGGTGCATGGTCTAACCCATGTCCTTATTTGGTTGTTGGGTTGGACTATCGTGCTACGACAGGCTGTGGACCGAGGTTACGACCAGAAGCTTTTTATTATTATTACTATTTATTATTATGCTTGGTTTTATCTCACTCTTTTGTGCTCCCTTGTGGTACTTGATATTCGGGGCCAGACTCTGCTGGTTTTGTTTGGCTAGATATAAACCCCCAAATTTTTATAATTTTATATATTTATTTTAAATATTATTATGGTATTTCTTATTTAGTGTTTAGTTAGTAATTAATTATATGATGAATATGGCTTGCATATTACCACTGAAAAATATTTATAAGTATATTATGAGTTTTGATTTTTATGAAAGTTTTTACAATTTTTATGTGCCTATTAATATATATATATATATATATATATATATATATATATATATATATATATATATATATATATATATATTAAAATCAATAAATAGAAACGACATTGTTAATTAGTTATTAAAATATTTTGAATCTATAGAATTAAAAGGGTTTAAAATAGTGTACAAAAGTATAGGAAATACTTACACACACACACACACACACACACGCACGCACACACACACACACACACACACACACACACACATATATATATGTATATATTTTAGGTGTATATATATACACTGAGTTAAAAAAAAGCTATTGGAACAGTGCCCAGCACTGTTCCCATCTCTCCCAACCCGAGCGAGCATTCCGCTCAGCTCAGAGACTTAAGTCTCAAAACCGAGATTTGAATCTCATTCAAATCAAAACCATATCTTCCCAAATAAAATTCCATCAAATCCTAAACATGATTCTCCTTGACTTGACAACAACCCTAACCTAATCGAATTTAAAATACGAACAGAATCGTAATAGAAAACTCGATACCTATATATACCTACGGTTTTCATCCCAACCTTCGAAACCATCGTGCACAACAAATCACTCGTCCTCGACCCCAATATTCAACTCCAGCACAACCCCGACACCCCCGCACCCAAGTCCGCCCGCCTGTCCGCCGTCGTCGACGACTAAATCGCCGAAAAATAGCAAAAACCTGAGCACAAACAGAGAACACTCTGTTATCAACCGAATCCAGGTACCCCCTTCCCGATTTGATATTTCCATAGTTTTTCGATCATTTTTAATTTCATTAAGTTCTTTGGAAAGACAACATAACCCCCTCGAGATCCCAGCAATTAGGATTCGTAGATGCCCAACGAATCGCTCGGAAATTCTTCACGAAGTCGAGCGAAAAACTGTCGAAGCAGGACAGTTCGAGTAATTCAAAACCCTAACTTGGAAGGGAATTCCCGACCAAACCACTGAATAATTTTAAAAACAAATTAGAGACTGTTGTAGACAACCTAAACACAAGTAAAACCTAATTTACAGATGGTGATTTCATTGAGTATACAGAAAGTTATTCGATTGTGAAAACCCAAAAAACCCATGTTTAAAACTGTGAAAACTTTAGAAAACTTCTCGATACGGCATGCGCTCTGACAAACCGGATGACATGGTTACGTACTATACACATCGAAAGGCGTGTATGGATGTTGTCGACGTGTGGGAACTGACGAAACTTGTTTTCGTTGCGTGTGCGCGACGAAATCAGTGCGTATCCGTCGAGATACCTCCATATCGATGTTTTGCAAACTTGACCATAACTTCGTACATGTTCGTCGGATCGACACGAAACTTGTGCCATCAGGACCGTATCAATTTTCTGGTCCTGTATACCAAGTTTGGCCCGATTTTGGGAAGGTTGATCGGAACGCCAAATTGGCGGGCCCGTAACCCGATCCAACGGGCAATTTTGTGCATGGCTCATTGGAATCCAAAATTGGACATACCGTTGAGTTCGTATCCTCAAATCGGATCCGTAGACATGTAGTTTGATGACTTTAGAGACCGTAAACATTGGCACACATTTTGGTACAAAATGGGTCCAACGATGAACATCGTTTTGATCCAAAATTATGATTTTTCCCCTATTCAAGAATTGGACTTTTGGACAGGAATTTTCTAGGTATATCACTTATTCTGTGTACGTTCTTGATGTTTGTTTCAGCATCTGGAGTTGTTTGGAGATTGTGACATTTTTGTTGCTGACATTATGATTCTTGGACTTGCCACCTTCATACCACCATGCAAGATACCTTGCCACCTGTCACGCCCTAGAACCAGAATACTGGAGAGCGGGGGAATGACTCAGCCAGCTATGTATTACGGTAGATGAATACCGTATAATACGATCAATGCTGTCTAACCAGACGAGGGGGTGCATACTACATGAAAGTCTTACTATGGTCACTTCACATCTATTGTCTCAATCATTCAAACAAGAAACAGTAATAGAGAACATGTAAGATAAAGCAGTAAGGCGTCCCAAATGCTTAGTCAAAATATTCTTGAGATCTGGCTTTACAAAACATAGCCATATGGTATAGTAACATATACACAATTGTTATCAGCTGCAGTCTGACTTAATTACAATTATGTAAAAGTAAGTGCAAGACAATCCGACTAACATGTCGGTGCCAAACGGCTAAGTATGAAGTAAATAACAAAACGAGCGGTGAAGTAAGGAACCCACTCGAGTCCTCCTGCGATCATTCCCTAGTATTGACCATCTTGGATGTAGAAGTAAGCTGAGTCCTCGGGGACTGGCTCTAAGTCTGGCCATGCAAAACCAGAGAGGTTAGACCTCTAATAGCAAGTACCACAAGGAAGCACGATATGAAGGACTAAACCAGTATGTAAGAGAATATAATAATAGATCTCTGCTTTCCACTAGGATTCACATAACATCACGACACTTCGAACCAACCTCCCAACCAAACAAGGACAGAAGCTGGCCCGTCATGTCCTGACATTCTGATCATCTCAGTTAGGCAACAGAGTAGGTACAGTACACAAACAAATCATCTTGAACGGCCAATCAACTACTATGGCTTGCTATTGTGAGTCCCAAGTTATCCTGGAATTATGCAAATAGGGATTCCTCAGTTCCTACTATGTGCGAGCAAGGCTAGTCTATCCAGTCAATCAATTGCACCAATCATGTAATTAGACGAGTCCCAGCGGGACACCCGTCGTTAATATACCATGTACAATTTAATAATATAAGCAGATACCGTTCCCTGCCCGTGTGACAGATTTACAGTATCTGTGGGATCCAGCCGGCCTGTCGGGCACTACTAGTCCCAAGAGGGCTGCCATGTAAGAACTCGGGAATCCATTCTCTCCATGCAATCATTATTTTATTTGACTTAATAGTCTCTACGTTGAGTGAAGTTCCATGCCGTGGATCATGGTCATTCAAATGAGTACTTTTGTACGGGGTACGATATGCGCAACTCTACAACGATACCCGTGCGGCTAGGTTGTAGGTCTTACATAGCGTAATGTAACAATCAAATCAAACCACGGAATAATCATGTCTTGACCATAAAGTACACATGCTATTTTTGTAAGATAAATAAATAACTAAATAAATAAATAAAAATTTGAAGCCTGCATGTGCCTGTATGCCAATATTCGGGATCGGCTAATCGATTACAATAGTTCATAACATGAACGTGTCTCATTCATTCAATTCAATAAGACGACTAGCCAGTCTCTTAGTTCCAACTAGGAACGCATGATCAATTATTAGTCAATGTCACAATCATTATCAATGGTGACAAGGCATGAAAATCAAAATAGTATTCAGTGGAGTCGAGTCTACGACTCTCAGGGTTAAGTTCCAGTCATACTGGGTATCCATGGATCAATCAGGACACAAGGCGCATTCCATATAACAATCTGTATTAACAATATTAACATATCATAATTTTATCAAGTTCATGCCAAAAGGCGTAAGGATATAATAGAAGAACTATCATGCCACCATTAAATGAATAAGTTATAGAACAAATAAAAATACCCAGGTCAGGAAGTCACGCCAACAAGTCTATGCTAAGGCCAAAAGTCACGCCAACAAGTCTTGACTAAGGCCAACAAGTCACACCAAGTCTAGTAGATAGGAGTGAGCGTGAAAACAGCGTGAGCGTGAAAAGTGGTTCACGTTGGCACGCACATCGTGAGCGTGAAGGGAAATTCACGCACTCATAACGTGAGCGTGAAAAGTAACTCACGCAGCGTGAAAAGCGGGATAAGAAATTCACGCACGCACAACGTGAGCGTGACTAAAAATTCACGCACGCAAAGATGTGCGTGACTAAAATCCACACACGCAAAGATGTGCGTGACTAAAAATGTCACGCTGACACGCAAGAACGTGAGCGTGACTCAAAATTCATGCTAACACGTAAAGACGTGTGCGTGACTGAAAATTCACGCACGCACGTAAAGACGTGAGCGTGACTGAAAATTTACGCTAACACGTAAAGACGTGTGTGTGACTAAAAATTCACGCTAACACGTAAGAACGTGTGCGTGACTAAAAATTCACGCTAACACGTAAGAACGTGTGCGTGACTAAAAACTCACGCTGGCACGTAAGAACGTGTGCGTGACTAAAAACTCACGCTTGCACGTAAGAACGTGTGCGTGACTAAAAACTCACGCTGGCACGTAAGAACATGAGCGTGACTAAAAACTCACGCTGGCACGTAAGAACATGTGCGTGACAAAAAACTCACGCTGGCACGTAAGAACGTGTGCGTGACTAAAAACTCACGCTGGCACGTAAGAACGTGTGCGTGACTAAAAACTCACGCTAAGTTGGGAGATCAAAACCCATGGTCCACCGAAAACACAACAACTTAGATCTGGAAGAAAGAAGCCAAAGAAATCAAAAATGCTAAGTAGTAAACTCTCTCAGGATCATGAGAGGAAGAATAATGAACCATAAAAATGGTTCTCCAAGTGGAAGCAAGAAGCAAGATGTACTTGCCTGCTGTTGGTTGGTGGAAGAGAGTGGTGAGGAAGAAGAAGAAGTAATGGTGAAGGAGAGTTATGAGGAGAGAGAAGGAGATGGGGGCTTTAAATAGGAAGGGTGGTGGTAGGTGGGGTCTGTGGTGGTTCGGTTCATGTGAACCACCATGAACCCGAGAAACCCCCCCATGAACCCGAACCACAAAGCAAGACTAAAGCAAAAAAATAACAGCAGAAAGTAAAATACAGATAATTAATACAGGAATAAAATTACAGGAAATAAAATACAGATAATTAATTAACATAAAATTAAAGAAATTTAAATACAGGATAATACATGATAAATACTAAATAAATATGTATGAGTTGTACATGAATAAAAATATGCATTCTGGGAACGGAGAGTGACATCTCTACCCACCTTAGAAAAATTCCGTCCTCGGAATTTCAAATCCAAGCAGGTAGAAATATCGGAGCTAAACTAATACAAGCAATTCTAGTAAGCAAGCAATCATTTTCACCATATCAAAAGCAAGTACTATATATGTAAATTCATCAATCCATGATATCAAGTAGCTCTACCCATAAGGTGATAAGCATGAAGAATCAGGACAATCAAGGTATACTGAAAGAGATATACCTTGTGAGTCAAACATGTGTGGATACCGTGATCGAATATCATCCTCACGTTCCCACGTTGACTCTCCCAAGGAGTGATGACCCCAAGCAACACGGACAAGACTAATTGTTCGGTTCTTGAGTATCTTCTCTCTTCGGTCCAAAATGGACACAGGCTGTTCCTCGTAAGACAGGTTGGTACCAACAACCAGCTCAGAATGATCGAGAATATGGCTTGGGTTCGATACATACCTACGTAATTGAGATACATGAAACACGTCATGCACCTCTCATAACGAAGGTAGGAGGGATAAACGATAAGCAACATCGCCTATCCGATCAAGGATAACAAATGGGCCCACGTACTGCGGACTCAATTTCCCGTGAACGCCAAATCTAATGACCCCACGAGTAGGTGAGATTCGCAAGAATACGTGGTCCCCAATAGAGAACTCTAGCGGCCTACGATGCTAGTCCGTCCAATGACGATGTCGGTCCTGCGCAACTCGAAGTCGCTCTCTAATTCCTTTAACCACTTCAACCGTCTGAACAATCATTTCTGGGCCTAACATCTTCCTCTTCCCGATATCATCCCATGCAAGCGGTGACCTGCACTTCTTACCATATAGCGCTTCAAATGGCGCCATCTGGATACTGGCTTGATAACTATTATTGTATGAGAACTCGACTAAGTGCAGGTGACTCTCCCAAGACCCACCAAAATCTAGAGTGCAAGCTCGTAACATGTCTTCTAAAGTCTGAATCGTTCTCTCTCATTGCCCATCCGTCTGCGGATGGTAAGCCGTGCTAAATCTTAACTTGGTACCCAGACTATGATATAAGCTCTTCCATAAATGTGATATAAAGTGGGTATCTCGATCCGACACAATACTGACAGGGACTCCATGCTGCCTGACTATCTGTTGCATATACAACTCTGCCAACTTTTCTGTAGATTGCCCTACTCTGAAAGGAAGAAAATATGCTACCTTCGTAAGTCAGTCCACTATTACCCAAATAGCGTCCTTACCACTTGGTGATCTCGGTAAACCGGTCACAAAGTCTATTGTAATATGCTCCCATTTCCATTCCGGAATAGGAAGCGGTTGCAATAACCCAGCTGGCCTCTGCTGTTCTGCCTTCACTTGCTGATATACCAAGCAACGGAAAATAATCTAGCTATCTCCCTCTTTATCCCGTTCCACCAGAAATGCTGCTTGATATCTTGGTACATCTTGGTCCCTCCAGGATGAATAGAATACTGAGAACTGTGAGCTTCTGCCATAACCTCCTGTCTGATATCTCCACTAGGCACACATAGACTGTCACCCTCATTTTTCCGTATTTCTTGTATTTTGTATTTTATACTCCTATCTGAATTTTGGCATGTATTTTTATTTTTCTCCACTTATAAAATTTCGGTATTTCTCGTATTTTGGGGTTTTGGCCTGGCTCGGTTTTATTGGAGTGGTTCGGTTTGGTTTGTGAGTAGTGGAACACCTTAGCCTATTCTCCACCTCCATTCCATCACAACCACCCTCATTAAAACCTACCAACCTTTTCTCTCTCCTCCATAACTCCATTAATTTCTTACAACTTCTTCTTCTTCCTTCTTCCACACAACTCTCCACACCATAGGCAAGTGCACCTTGCCACCACTTGAGAACCACTTTTTATTTGTCTATTAGCTAGATTAGGCCATGGAGATCAACATTAGAACTTGACATTTTGTGATTTGGAGTTTCCATTGTTCTAGATCTAGTTTTTTTACTATTTTTGGATTTGTATGATTTTGATCTATTTAACTTGAATTTTAGTTTGTTTTGATGCTTCCATGTGGAAGAGAATTCAATTTTACTCAAGTTAGAGCTTTGAAAATCTAAATTTCGTTTTGATTGATCAAGTTATGAAGTTTTGAACTTTGGAGTTCTTGGGGTCTTCTTCTCGGCCTGGAGAAGAAGACAGCAGCCTGCGCTCTTTAGCGCAGTGCTGGATTGCGCATCCCCCTCGGCCAGCGCTCTTTAGCGCAGTGCCGACCGCGCAGCTTGCCCCTTGGCGAACTGCGCTCGACCCGAGTGCGCATGGATTCATGCGCAGTCTGTTCATGCGCAGTCTGCTCATGCACAGTCTGTTCATGCGCAGTCTGCTCCTGCGCAGTTCACTTCTGCGCAATCCATCCATGCGCCATCCATTTCCTGCGTAACCTGAACCAGCACAACCATCTGCTGCGCCATCTACCCCTGCGCAGTTGGTACCCTGCGCAGCTCACCCCTGCGCAGTTGGCCCCTGGCGTACTTGACTCCTGCGCAACCCGACCCCAGGGACCCTTGCGCAATCTGTCCAATTATGGAGATTTGGTTTTATTTTCCTTAAGCCTGGATCTTCTATAGCCCTGTATATTGATATTTTATTAGATATTTTATGCCCATTTTATATCCTTACGCCTTTTGTCATGAACTTGATTTTACTTAATATGTTTGGAATGACTATTGTACATGGCTTGGTATGACATGGAACTAGCATAACACGACAGTGACCCGTAGTGGTGCACTCCTGACATGACCAACCCGACTTGATAGTGGCCCGTGGCGGCGCACTCCTGACTTGACTTGACTTGACTTGATAACTTAACTTGACCTGCCTTGACACCGTGGGTGGTTCTTTCTTGCTTGCTTGTTAAATCTACTTGTCTAGTCTTGTATCATGTCTAGGATGGGACTCCTGAGTACCACGGTCAGGAGTACCTACTAAAATAGATTAAGGCTAATAACTAAAATAATTCAGTAGTCATGAGAGATTTCTCCAGTTACAGACAATCCCGTTATTCCGGCCGCAATTGTTTGGACTTGTAGCCTGCCGTCGAGTAGGGCACGTTTCCAGCTCACCGTCGTGTGGGGCACATAATTATTGATAACTGCTTAATGAATTCAAATCGCCTGGATAACCTGGATTAGCTGCAGGGCTTGTGGCTGGAGGAACATCTCATTGCATCTTGCTAGTAACTAGGATTGTGATAACCCTAGTTAGTTAATGTAGAAAGCCGTAGGCAATGATTGGCCGTGATTGTTTGGATGAAGTCTAGTCCAGTATAGTATTGTCTAGAATTGATTGATTGCAAGATTGTACCAGAATGATTGAATGATTGTCACTCCAGATTGTTACTATAATAATTGTACTCTATTGTCACTCTAGCGTATTATACTCTTCATTGTCACTTTTATCATTGTACTCTCTCCTTTTCACGTTAATGATTGGCACCTTTAGCAATAAATGATCAGAGACTAAGTTCTGTTCAGGCGAAGGGTTACAATCTCGGTCCTTGTTTGGTTTAAGGATTGTAACCTGGCTTCCGGAATAGTATCTTCGTTCTCTCTTCATATATTGCCCGGCTATATTTTATTTAGCACGATTCTCCAGTTCTTTATGTCAATAATGCTTCTCTTAATTATTTTCTCTGATTGGGGCAAGTGCATTGGTAGTGTACAAACCTCAATCTGTGTTACTTATTGTTTTCTTACATGTTGAATGCTAATGATTTGTTGGTTTTAGTTCTTAAGTGAAGCCTCCTTTGTGGCACTTGCTCTTTCTGGGGTCTGACCCAGCTGGTTTTGTATGGCCAGATACCGGAGCAGCACCAAAGGATCTCCCTACTTTTCAGCCCGATGGTGGTCACCAGGCGTAACCAGGGCATCGAGTGGGTTTCTTTTGTTCTCCCACTGTAATATTGTAAATTATTCTTTTGAGGCGTTTAGCCGCCGAGCAAGTGTTAGCTCGTTTGCAACTTTATTTACTGTCTGCCTACGGGCTGTAAGCATGATTGGCAACTCGAGGTTGATCATGTATGACTTAACTCTTGCTAGTCCTTACATTTTGTACGACTAGCTTCATGATCATCTGGATATGTAATGTTTGGGACGCCTTACAATTGTATATTTGGTGATCTGATATCTTGTGATTATTATTAGTTGGTTGAGATTGAGACAATAGGATAATTTATGACCCTAAGAGACAGATGGCTTGTAGATAAACCCTCACATATCTAGACAGCCGTGACCGTATGGTGAGATGGATTCCATTTCATCATACGTAGCTGGCTATGTCCGCCCCCGCTCTCCAGTATTCTGGTTCTGGGGCGTGACATAGACGTGATCCAAACCTAAGTGTACCATCTTCATGAATTCTCCTCCTTCCTGAGCCCTGACTCACATTCTGCACTAAGCTTCTAAATCCTTAGGTCTTGTGCCTGAGCTGCCTTGATCCTGCCTACCAAGTCGGATTGAACGTGCAGACTTGTTAGAACTCCTACATCACTAGGAAGTATAATTTCGATGTCCATCTCCTGAAGGTCTTCTAAGATATACCTCTGTGTTGTCAACATAAATGCGTCGCCTCTCCTGCTGAGAGCGTCTGCTACTACATTAGCCTTGCCTGGATGATACTGAAGCTCCACGTCATAATCCTTAATCAACTCCAACCATCTTCTCTACCTCATGTTTAGTTCCTTCTGAGTAAAGATGTACTTCAGACTTTTATGGTCTGTGTACATGTCCACTCGGTCACCATATAAGTAATGCCTCCATAGCTTCAGACCAAACACTACTACCGCTAACTCTAAATCATGAGTTGGGTAATTCTTCTCGTGGTCCCGAAGCTGCCTAGATGTATATGCTATCACCTTCCCATGTTGCATAAGGACACATCCAAGTCCTTTACCTGACACATCATAATATACTGTAAAACCTCCGGGTCCAACTGGTAATGTAAGAATAGGTGCTGATATCAACTTCTGCTTCAAAGTCTCGAATGATGCCTGACATTCTGCCGTCCAAACGAATGGTACATCCTTCCGGGTCAAGCGGGTCATGGGTGCTGAAAGCCTTGCAAAGTCTGACACAAACCTTCTGTAATATCCTGCCAATCCCAAGAAGCTCCGCACATTTGCTACGGTCTTGGGTACTGGCCAACTTTCTACTGCTTCTATCTTCTTGGGATCTACTGCTACTCCAGCTCCTGATATGATGTGACCCAAAAATGAAATGTGATCTGACCAAAACTCACACTTGCTGAGCTTGGCATACAACTGGTTCTCTCTCAGAACCTGCAACACTTTCCTGAGGTGGTCTTCATGCTCCTTTTCACTAGCAGAGTATACGAGAATGTCGTTGAGAAATACCACGACAAACTGATCTAAGTATGGCATAAAGATGCGATTCATCAAATCCATGAATATTACTGGAGCATTGGTCAAACCAAACGACATTACTAAGAATTCATAATGCCGATACTTCGACCTGAATGCTGTCTTGGGAATATCCTCCTTCCGAACCCTTACCTGATGGTACCCTGAACGAAGATCTATCTTGGAAAAAACTCTAGCTTTGCTCAACTGATCAAATAAGTAGTCGATCCTGGGTAATGGGTACTTGTTCTTCACTGTTGCCCGCGTTAAGCTTCCTGTAGTCAATGCACAATCTGGATGACCCATCCTTCTTCCCCACAAGTACCACTGGTGCTGCCCATGGCGATATGCTAGCTTGGATAAACTTCTTCTCCTTCAGTTCCTCTATGTGCTGATACACCTTGGCCTGCTCTGAATTCGCCATTCTGTAAACCCGATCTGATATCGGTTTAGTTCCAGGTGCCAATTCTATACTGAACTCAATATCTCTAATCGGTGGTAGACCTGGAAGTTCTTCGGGAAATACGTCTAGAAATTCTTCAACCACCTTCGGAACCTGGACTTCTTCCATTGCTGTTACTACTCCCTGCTCTTGTTGAGTTGCCTCTGATCTGACTAAGGTGAATTGCTCCATGCCTGGAATATCAAAAGACACACTCCCTCTACGATAATCTATTGTCGCATGACTGTCTTTCAGCCAGTCCATGCCTAAGATAACGTCAAAATTTCCAACAAGAAATTCTATCAACCGGGCGGGTAAGGAATGCCCGCAAACTACAATGCTACATGCTAAAATGACTCTACTAACTCCTACGAGCCCATTACCAGTGAGTATATTCAACCTCCCTGGCAATGCCTCGAACTCCATTCTTAGTCGTGTCGTAAATTGTGCAGATATAAATGAATGGGATGCTCCCGAATCAAACAATACTACTGCGGGATATGAGGCGACGAGAATGTTACCTGCCACAACATCTCTCGGTGCCAATGCCTCCTCCAAGGACAGAGTGAATGCTTGCCCTCGACCTCCTTGCTGGTTTCCATGCTGCGGCCTAGTCTGATGCTGTTGCTGGCCCCTTCCTTGATGATGCTGGGGTGGTCTATGCTGGTATTGCTGCATCGGCGGCCCCTGCTGCCGAAACATCTGAGCCTGCGGTATTAACGGACGCTGTGCCAACGGCCTTACTGCCACCGCTGGTCCTCGATACTGGCCTGCCCCTGGTGCTGGCAGAGCAGGAAGCTGTTGCCCTGGTCCTCCTGACCTCGAATTCATGGGACATGTGGTAACCCGATGGTCTGGATTTCCACATATCAGACACAGTCCATTTAATGTCCGACACACATCTCTAGTGTGCCCCATCTTTCCACAATAAGTGCATCCTGCCGGGGGTTGCTGGTTCTTCCTCTGTTGCTGTTGTTGCTTGCCTGGGTGGTGGTGCTGGTCCTCGTATCGCCACATCGTGGATACGAATGCCAGTGGATGGTGCTGTTGTTCGGGGCGCTGCTCCCCTCCTCCTTCAATCTGACTGTGAGATCTCTTCTGACCCCCAGTCCTTATCGCAAGCCTCTGAATGGTGATCTCATGCCTTCGAGTTGCCGTCAATACTTCGTCAAAAGTTTGGTAATTGTGCCCCTCTATCAATTGCAAGAGTTCAAGATGAAACCCTTGCTGAAACCTCATGGCTCTCTGGCTCTCTGTCGCTACCATCTCTGGGGCGAATCTACTCAATCTGCAGAACTCCGCTGCATAAGCATCTACAGTCTTGCCGGCCTGCCTGAGGTTGATAAACTTCTGTTGTAGCTCAAACTGTGCCACAACTCCATAGTACTTGGTCTTGAATCTTGCAGTAAAATCGTCCCAAGCCACAGGACGTCTGATGCCCACTTCCTCTGATTCCCACCAATCATGTGCGAGATCCTGAAGTAACAACTTCACTAGATCCACACGTTCTTCTGCCGGTACCTTAGCTGCTGTCAGAATAGCCTTAATATCCTTAACCATGCATCTGCTGATATGGCATCCTCCGTGCCCTCGAAACGGCGGGGGTTGTACTTGCAAAACCTCGCTGATGCTCCTGAATCAGTCCTCACTCCTCTTTCCAAAGCCGTCTACAATCCTTGGTTGAGCAACACATTCTGCTCTTGTAGCTGAGTGTGCATGCGCTGCTGGGCCAACATCTGATGTTGCTGAGTAGCCATCATCCCTCTCATGATCTCTAGAAGGGCTGGTGTGTCCACTTGGGTAGGTGGAACTGTTGGTGGTGGTGGAACATTCGGATACTGCGATCCAGCTGCTGCTTCCACTACCACTTCTTCCTGGGTAGTCTCCTGAGGTGAGACTGGCCCTTGTTGCTGACCAACCTGGTCAGGTTGCCCATGTTGCCCCTGCTGTTGTCCAGCTCTGACAGGTACGGACGAGGTGCCCCTAAGAAAAGGGATAAGAGAACAATCAAACAACCGGACATGAAGGATCAATGAAGTCAAAGGATACCGGAATGTCAAGCAAGGGTTGAGAATAACGAAGCATGAGATCAAGGGGGAACACGTGTGATTGAGACATCCTATAAATCAAAACACCCCACAAGTCTGAAATCAGACCTGCATGGGCCACCACTAAAACCTTGTCACGCTCAGAACCAGAATACTGGAGAGCGAGAGAATGACTCAGCCAGCTACGTATTACGAGTAGATGAATACCGTATAATACGATCAATGCTGTCTAACCATACGAGGGGGTGCATACTACATGAAAGTCTTACTATGGTCACTTCACATCTATTGTCTCAATCATTCAAACAAGAAAGTAATAGAGAACATGTAAGATAAAGCAGTAAGGCGTCCCAAACGCTTAGTCAAAATGTTCTTGAGATCTGGCTTTACAAAACATAGCCAGATGGTATAGTAACATATACACAATTGTTATCAGCTACAATCTGACTTAATTACAATTATGTAAACGTAAGTACAAGACAATCCGACTAACATGTCGGTACCAAACGGCTAAGTATGAAGTAAATAACAAAACGAGCGGTGAAGTAAGGAACCCACTCGAGTCCTTCTACGATCATTCCCCTAGTATTGACCATCTTGGAGGTAGAAGTAAGCTGAGTCCTCGTGGACTGGCTCTAAATCTGCCCATGCAAAACCAGAGAGGTTAGACCTCTAATAACAAGTACCACAAGGCAACACGATATGAAGGACTAAACCAGTAAGTAAGAGAATATAATAATAAATCTCTGCTTTCCACTAGGATTCATATAACATCACGACACTTCGAACCAACCTCCCAACCAAACAAGGACAGAAGTTGGCCCGTCATGTGCTAACATTCTGATCATCTTAGTTAGGCAACAGAGTAGGTACAGTACACAAACATATCATCTTGAACGACCAATCAACTACTACGGCTTGCTATTGTGAGTCCCAAGTTATCCTGGAATTATGCAAATAGGGATTCCTCAGTTCCTACTATGTGCGAGCAAGGCTAGTCTATCCAGTCAATCAATTACGCCAATCATGTAATTAGACGAGTCCCAGCGGGACGCCCGCCGTTAATATACCATGTACAATTTAATAATATAAGCAGATACCGTTCCCTGCCCGTGTGACAGATTTACAGTATCTGTGGGAACCAGCCGGCCTGTCGAGCACTACTAGTCCCAAGAGGGCTGCCATGTCAGAACTCGAGAATCCATTCTCTCCATGCAATCATTATTTTATTTGACTTAATAGTCTCTACGTTGAGTGAAGTTCTATGCCGTGGATCATGGTGATTCAAATGAGTACTTTTGTACGGGGTACGATATGCGCAACTCTACAACGATACTCGTGCGGCTAGGTTGTAGGTCTTACATAGCGTAATGCAACAATCAAATCTAACCACGGAATAATCATGCCTTGACCATAAAGTACACATGCTATTTTTGTAAGATAAATAAATAACTAAATAAATAAATAAAAAATTTGAAGCCTGCATGTGCCTGTATGCCAATATTCGGGATCGGCTAATCGATTACAATAGTTCATAACATGAACGTGTCTCATTCATTCAATTCAATAAGACGACTAGCCAGTCTCTTAGTTCCAACTAGGAACGCATGATCAATTATTAGTCAATGTCACAATCATTATCAATGGTAACAAGGCATGAAAATCAAAATAGTATCAGTGGAGTCGAGTCTCCGACTCTCAGGGTTAAGTTCCAGTCATACTGGGTATCCATGGATCAATCAGGACACAAGGCGCATTCCATATAACAATATGTATTAACAATATTAACATATCATGATTTTATCAAGCTCATGCCAAAAGGCGTAAGGATATAATAGAAGAATTATCATGCCACCATTAAATGAATAAGTTATAGAACAAATAAAAACCCAGGTCAGGAAGTCACGCCAACAAGTCTATGCTAAGGCCAAAAGTCACGCCAACAAGTCTAGACTAAGGCCAACAAGTCATGCCAAGTCTAGTCGGTAGGAGTGAGCGTGAAAACAGCGTGAGCGTGAAAAGTGGTTCACGTTGGCACGCACAGCGTGAGCGTGAAGGGAAATTCATGCACTCATAACGTGAGCGTGAAAAGTAACTCACGCACGCACAGCGTGAGAGTATGAGCGTGGAAAGCGGGATAAGAAATTCACGCACGCACAGCGTGAGCGTGACTAAAAATTCACGCACGCAAAGATGTGCGTGACTAAAATCCACGCACGCAAAGATGTGCGTGACTAAAAATGTTACGCTGACACGCAAGAACGTGAGCGTGACTCAAAATTCACGCTAACACGTAAAGACGTGTGCGTGACTGAAAATTCACGCACGCACGTAAAGACGTGAGCGTGACTGAAAATTCACGCTAACACGTAAAGGCGTGTGCGTGACTAAAAATTCACGCTAACACGTAAGAACGTGTGCGTGACTAAAAATTCACGCTGGCACGTAAGAACATGTGCGTGACTAAAAACTCACGCTGGCACGTAAGAACGTGTGCGTGACTAAAAACTCACGTTGGCACGTAAGAACGTGTGCGTGACTAAAAGCTCACGCTGGCACGTAAGAACGTGTGCGTGACTAAAAACTCACGCTGGCACGTAAGAACGTGTGCGTGACTAAAAACTCACGCTGGCACGTAAGAACGTGAGCGTGACTAAAAACTCACGCTGGCACGTAAGAACGTGTACGTGACTAAAAACTCACGCTGGCACGTAAGAACGTGTGCGTGACTAAAAACTCACGCTGGCACGTAAGAACGTGTGCGTGACTAAAAGCTCACGCTAAGTTGGGAGATCAAAACCCATGGTCAACCGAAAACACAACAACTTAGATCTGGAAGAAACAAGCCAAAGAAATAAAAAATGCTAAGTAGTAAACTCTCTCAGGATCATGAGAGGAAGAATAATGAACCATAAAAATGGTTCTCCAAGTGGAAGCAAGAAGCAAGATGTACTTGCCTGCTGTTGGTTGGTGGAAGAGAGTGGTGAGAAAGAAGAAGAAGTAATGGTGAAGGAGAGTTATGAGGAGAGAGAAGGAGATGGGGGCTTTAAATAGGAAGGGTGGTGGTAGGTGGGGTCTGTGGTGGTTCGGTTCATGTGAACCACCATGAACCCGAGAAAAACCCCCCCATGAACCCGAACCACAAAGCAAGACTAAAGCAAAAAAAAAACAGCAGAAAGTAAAATACAGATAATTAATGTAGGAATAAAATTGCAGGAAATAAAATGCAGATAATTAATTAACATAAAATTAAAGGAATTTCAATACAGGATAATACATGATAAATACTAAATAAATATGTATGAGTTGTACATGAATAAAAATACGCATTCTGGGAATGGAGAGTGACACCACCTTACTATATGATTATTATATTCTTAGTTTCAGTTGTTATTTTTAGCATTTCTTATTTATTGATATTATAAAACTGTGTTTCCAAGTCACACTTGGGTGCAAGCAACTTTATCGGTCGTTTTCTCGCTTTTATTTATATTCTCTTGCATTGACTTAGCCTAATAACCAACCATTGTTGATAAGGTATTGTTATATCTCATACGGTCTTGACACTTGCTCTACCACGTGTTGTGAGTCACATGTAGGACACGTACCCGCGTAGTCGGTTGGCCACCGATGCGTATGGAGCGTGCGACGGATAGTAGTAACTGTCAGTAATATTGTATGTTAGAAGACTTGGCGATTACTAGAGGTTCATATCAGTCATGGAGATGATGATACTAGACATTGGGTGGGGAGAACAATACCTGACATATAGGCTTCTTTGCACTTCCCTGATTACCTGTGCGCTCCTCCGGAGATGCAGGCCCCAGGTGCCCTCTGACGTTTCCTAGAACGTTATGGAAGTACCCCTTGCACATGGTGCCCTCTGACGATCTTCGCACGTTACGGACGTAGGCCCCTGGTGCCCTATACGGGGACTATGTTGATTCCATCTACAGCTAGGGCTCATGCGTCGAAGGATTGTTTCTCAACTGCATATTTACAGTAGAATGGTCAGGAACCCTATTGCATGTATTCCCTTTCGTTTTATATTATATATCACAGTTTACTTGGCATGGTATTTTCTTGTATCTTGTTACGTCCCGCTAAGGACCTGGTTATCTCTCCAGGATTAGACGACTTCCCGCAGGAGTACGGAGCTGCTTAGGATCCTGCATACATTGATGACGAGGCAGTACCTACTGATTTATAGTCTATTCCTTATTTAAGACATTAGTGGATATTTTTTTACATCTCTTTTCTTTATATTTTGTGGTGGTTGGACTCCGATCTTGTGAGACTATTTTCATAGTTGTTTGTTCACCCGGCTATCTTTTGATACACTCGTTTATTATTTAGGACTCTTATATCTTCTGTGTTGAGCTGTGATGAGATTAGATTATTATATTATTCTGGCCTGTTATTATTGTATATAAAGCTTATGTACCTATGCCAGGATTTCATATATTGGAGTATTCTTCGTATGTGCAGCTAACATGTTCACGTAATTGGTCCTATGTATTTGGGACTGGGACGTTACATATTTTTGTGGTGGCCCATGCAGGTCAGAAAATATTGTTGGGTTACATGACTGTACCCAACAAGCCTGTATATAGGAATAGGAATAGTATCTCATCCAGAACTACTACTTCCATTGACTTCCATCCTTTTCAAATTCCTTTGATTACCTGAATTACCTCACGTCCAACCTCTCCTAATATCGTCATATTCTTCCTCGTGCCAATAGTATGAACCTAAGAAGCAGACACACTTCTGCCTTGGCCTTCACATCCGGTGAAGAGGCTAACCTGAAGGAACATATTCTTCTAATGACTCCGGTGACACCATACCAGCTAGGACGGTCGCAGCCTACTATGACACCAATGACGGTGTACCCAGAGATCACACACCCCCAGTCAGCCAGGCTGGGAAGACCACTACCATGCCACCGAGAGGGAATGCACCACTGCCTCCACCACCACCATTCTCTCAGCAGTTTCCACCACAGTCGAGGGCCCAGATGCCCCCACCACCGACGGATAGGAGCCCTACTTCCCAGCTTTTGTATGCCATGATGCAGGCTCAGTGGCAGCAGATTGTGCTGATGAGACAGACTATGGTAGCAGCATTGGCTCGACCTCCACCTCCACCTCCAGTACCAGCACCAGCATTGGCTCTGCATACTTATGAAGGCTCTATCAAAAACTTCATAGACATGAACCCCATGGCCTTCAGAGGAACGAAGAAGCCACTAGAGGTGTCATAATGGCTCATTAGAACGGAGAAGCTACTGAAGGCATCCCAGTTACCAGTTCGAGATTGGACGACAGTAGTGGACCTACTATTAGAGGATAATGCCCACCACTGGTGGAAGGTGGAAGAGAGACGATTAGGTGCTGGGATCACCTGGAAGCAGTTCTATGATCTATTCTTTGAGAGGTTCTTTCCTATCCATGTTCGATACGGTCTCTACGACCAGTTCCTTCATCTAAAGCAAGGAAATATGACGGTTAATGAGTATGACTCAAAATTTAATCAACTGAGTAGATTTGGTACGGGACTGATCCTGAAAGAGTTAGAGAAGGCGAGAAGATTTTATCAGGGGCTTGCACCAGAGCTCAAGTCTTATACGACTAGCCAGTCTCGAGTCTCCCATTCAGCTGTCTTGGAAGAAGCTTGTGCTCAGAAGATTCTTCGCAAGGAGCAGCAGTAGGCATCGAGATGCCATACTCCAGCAGTTATACCATCCCGAGCTACTCAGGGAGGACCTATCAGGAGGCCCACATGACAGCACCAGCAGAGGCCCTCACCTTATTAGAAGCCTATTTGTCATTACTGTAGAAAGTAAGGACATCTCTAGAACGACTGCAGGACTCGCCTTGGATTGTGCTTGAGATGTGGATCCAACCAGCACATGGTCAAGGACTGTCCGGAGAAACGGGCGATAGTACATACACCGCAGAACCCGAGGCTTACAACCCCAGCACTTCCAGCACCACGATCTGTAGCAGGAGCACCTCGTCCACCATTTTCTCCCCAAGGCATACAGTACAACAAGGCCAGAGCTTAGGGCCCATGATAGAATTATGGGCGGGCATTCTCACTTGCTGTTGAGTATAGAGACATAGGTAGAGGTCATAGCAGGTATAGTTTTAGTTGCTTCATTTCCTGCCATTACGTTGTTTGACACTGGTGCCACGCATTCATTCATAGCCACTAGTTTTGCTACTAGACACAACATTCCCATTACACCTACTTATCTAAGAATATTAGAATCCTTACTGGAGGAGGAGTTGTACCTATTAGTGGTGTTTGTAGACTTTCTCTCGTGCCTGCTTGTACGAAGGCTTAGAATCCTTTCATTACGACTTCTTGTATTTCCTATGCCTACGTTCGACGTGGTTCTCGGAATTGACTGGTTGAGTCAGCATTTTGCACTCATAGACTGCCATAGGGGCAATATCGTCTTTAGACCACCGAATATGACGGAGTTCGAGTTTACCAAAGAAAAAAGAGAGAGTTGTGATGCACCCAAATTGGGGACTCACATGATGATGCAGGACACCCCTCAGCACCTTTTATCACTGAGTTTGAGGATGCGATCCCCGAGGATTTGCCAGGACTGCCACCTGACCGAGATATTGAGTTTTCTATTGAGCTTATTCCTGGAGCCGAGCCTATTTCATCTCGAGTGTATCGTCTGGCACCCAAGGAGTTGGTAGAGGTGAAGATGTAGATTGACGACTTGTTGGAGAAAGGCTGTATTCGTGTTAGTGCGTCATCATGGAGAGCACCCATTCTTTTTGTGCCAAAGAAAGACGGGACAATACGCATGTACATCGACTATAGGGCTTTGAATACAGTGACAGTGAAGAACAAGTATTCTTTGCCGCGTATAGATGATCTATTCGATCAACTGAGTGTAGTAAAAGTATTCTCCAATATTGACTTACGATCGGGCTATCACCAACTGAAGGTTCGGAAGGAAGACATTGCGAAGACGGCTTTTCGATCAAGGTATGGACACTACGAGTTCTTGGTCATGCCTTTCGATTTGACCAACGCTCTCGCAGTCTTCATGAATTTAATGAACAAGATCTTTCACCAGTACTTGGACAAATTTGTAGTCGTCTTTATAGATGATATCTTGATTTACTCCAAGAGTCAAGAAGAGCATGAGCAGCATCTACATATTATTTTGGGAACATTGAGGAATGAGCGAATTTACGCGAAGCTTAGCAAGTGTGAGTTCTTTCTCAAGGAAGTGTTATTTTTTAGACACATTGTTACTGGAGACGGCATATCAGAAGATCCAGAGAAGATCACAGCAGTCAAGGCATGGTGATCTCCCACATCAGCTTCCGAGGTGAGAAGTTTTCTTGGACTTACAGGTTATTACCGAAGGTTCGTAGAAGATTTCTCTCGTATAGTAGGGCCTATGACTCGACTCACTTACAAAGATCAGGAGTTTATATGGACAGATAAGTGTCAAGCTTCTTTTGACGAGTTGAAGAAGCGCTTGACCACGGCACCTATCTTGACACTACCATTGGGCCCATGAGGATTTGTGATCTATATTGATGCATCCGGGAAGGGATTAGGATGTGTATTGATGCAGCACGGTCGTGTAGTCGCATAAGCATCGAGACAGTTGAGGGTGCATGAGAAGAATTATCCGATCCACGATCTAGAGCTCGTAGCAGTTATCTTTGCTTTGAAGCTATGGAGACACTACTTATACGGCGAGAAGGTTGATATCTATACTGACCATAAGAGCCTCAAGTACGTGTTCACACAGAAAGAGTTTAATATGTGACAGCGATGTTGGTTGGAGTTGATGAAGGATTACGAGATCGAGCTACATTATCATCCGGGCAAGGCTAATGTCGTGGCAGACGCATTTAGCCATAAGCCCATGGCACACTTCTTGACTACGCAGAAGGAATTGATAGAAGACTTGCAGAAGCTTGTTATTGAGGTAGTATTGCCTGGAGCAGATGGCATGTTAACCAATCTCCAAGTGTAGTCATCATTAGTATTGGATCAAGGCGCCATTGCCTACGGATGCTAGATTTCGATGACTTAGAGAGAGGACAGAAGCAGGAGAGCAGACGGATTGAGGATTCATCCCGATGGGACATTACGATGTGGTGATCGTATTTAAGTTCCTAATGGAGTGTTTGGCAGGAATTGATGGCAGAAGCACACAGTTCGACTTACTCTATTCATCTCGGAGGAACTAAGATGTACCGGGACTTACGGTAATATTATTGGTGGCACGGAATAAGTGGGAGATAGCTCGTTTCGTGGCCAAGTGTTTAGTGTGCCAACAAGTGATGACCGAGCACCAAAGGACGGCGGGTTATTGCAGCCGCTACCCATTTTCGAGTGGAAGTGGGAGCACATTACGATGGACTTCGTCACAGGATTTCCTCGGAGTCCTAATGGACGAGTTGTGATATGGATGATTGTTGATAGACTTACCAAATCGGCCCACTTCTTACCTTTTAGAGTGGGGCAGTCCATAGAAGTTTTGGCGGATATGTATATGAAGCAAATAGTGAAGCTACACGGTGTATCAGTTAGCATCGTGTCGGATCGTGACTCGAGATTTACCTTACACTTTTGGAGGAGTATGCAGGACAGTTTGGGTACGCGTTTGAAGTTTAGCACAACGTACCATCCGCAGACAGACGGCCAGTCAGAGCATACTATTCAGACGATAGAAGATATGTTGAGAGCGTGTATGCTTGATTTGGCGGATCATAGGAAGACCACCTTCATCTTGTAGAGTTTTTCTACAATAATAGCTATCAAGCGAGCATTCAGATGGCTCCATTTGAGGCATTGTATGGTAGGAAGTGTCGATCTCCTGTTTGTTGGAGCGACATAGGAGAGTGACATATATTGGGACCCGAGTTGATTTTGAGCACAGTGGAGAAGGTGAAGAAGATACAAGACCACCTGCGGGCAGCGCAGGATCGTCAGAAGCAGTGGGCAGATAATCATCGTCGACCTTTAGAGTTCAAGAAAGGCGACATGTGTTCTTGAAGATATCCTCCACTAGAGGCACGATTCGATTCGGAGGACGTGGCAAGTTGAGTCCACGATACATCGGCCCTTTCGATGTCTTGGAACGTGTTGGAGAAGTGGCCTATAGATTGGCTTTGCCATCGTCGCTAGAGGGAGTACATGACATATTCCATGTGTCGCAGCTGAGGCGATACGTGGCAGACAGCAGTCACGTGCTTGATCACTCCGAGATCACAGTTGGACCGAGTTTGTCATACCAAGAGCAACCAGTAGGCATCCTTGATCGCTGGGTGAAGGTGTTGCAGAATCAATCTATATCGTTGGTTCGCGTGGCATGGAAGCACCACTCGCTAGGAGAGTCTACTTGGGAGTGCGAGGACGACATTCGAAATTCCTACCCTCATTTGTTTGACAACCAAGGTATGTCTTATATGTTGATTCTTTAAATTTTTCTGCATGCATACCACCCTCCGACGTTAGTTTTAATTTCGATGACGAAATTTCTTTAAGTTGGGTAGGATATAAACCCCCAAATTTTTATAATTTTTATATATTTATTTTAATTATTATTATGGTATTTCTTATTTAGCGTTAGTTAGTAATTAATTATATGATGAATATGGCTTGCATATTACCACTGAAAATATTTTATAAGTATATTATGAGTTTTTGGTTTTTATGAAAGTTTCTACAACTTTTATGTGCCTATATATATATATATATATATTATATATTTTATATATATATATATATAATATATATATATATATATATATTATATATATCATATATAAAATATATATATATATATTATATATATATATATATATATATATAATATTATATATATATATTATATTATATATTAAAATCAATAAATAGAAAAGACATTGTTAATTAGTTATTAAAATATTTTGAATCTATAGAGTTAAAGGGTTTAAAATATGTATATATTTTTAGGTGTATATATATATACACACACATATATATATATATATATATATTATATATATTATATATATATAATATATTATACACATTGAGTTAAAAAAAACGATTGGAACAGTGCCCAGTACTGTTCCCATCTCTCCCAACCCGAGCGAGCATTCCGCTCAGCTCAGAGACTTAAGTCTCAAAACCGAGATTGAATCTCCTTCAAATCAAAACCATATCTTCCCAAATAAAATCCCATCAAATCATAAACAAGATTCTCCTTAACTTGAACACAACCCTAACCTAATAGAATTAAAAATCTGAACAGAATCGTAATAGAAAACTCGATACCCATATAAACCTACAGTTTTTATCCTAACCTTCGAAACCATCGCGCACACAACCATCATTCACCTTCGACCCCAATTTATAACTCCAACACGACCCCGACACCCCCACGCCCAAGTCCGCCCCCTGTCCGCCGCCGCCGACCGGATCGCCGAAAAATAGTGAATCCCTGAGCGCAAATAGAGAACACTCTGTTATCAACCGAATCCAGGTACCCCCTTCACGATCTTTAGAAAGACAACATAACCCCCTAGACACCCCAGCAATTAGGATTCGTAGATGCCCAACGAATCGCTCGGAAGTTCGTCAAGAAGTCGAGCGAAAAACTGCCGAAGCAGGACAGTTCGAGTAATTCAAAACCCTAACTTGGAAGGGAAATCCCGACCAAACCTCTGAATAATTTCGAAATGAAATTGGAGACTGTTGTAGACAACCTAAAACGAGTATAACCTAATTTACATATGGTGATTTCATTTAGTATATAAAAAGTTATTCGATTGTGAAAACCCAGAAAAACCATGTTTAAAACTATGAAAACTTTAGAAAATTTTCCGATACGGCGTGCGCTCTGACAAACCGGGCGACATGGTCCCGCACTATATGCAATGAAAGGCATGTACGGAAGTTGCCGACGTATGGGAACTGACGAAACTCGATTTTGTTGCGTGTGCGCGATGAAATCAGTGTGTATCCGTCGAGATACCCCCGTATCGATGTTTTGCAAACTTGACCCTAACTTCGTACACGTTCGTCGGATCGACACGAAACTTGCGCCATCAGGGCTGTATCAATTTTTTGGTCCTGTATGCCAAGTTTGGTCTGATTCTGAGAAGGTTGATCGGAATGCCAAATTGGCGGGCCCGCAACCCAATCCAACGGGCAATTTTGTGCACGGCTCATCGAAACCCAAAATTGGACATACCATTGAGTTTGTCTCCTCAACTGGATCCGTAGACATGTAGTTTGACGACTTTAGAGACCGCAGACATTGGCACGCATTTCGGTGCAAAACGGGTCCAACGGCGGACATCATTTTGACATGAAATTATGATTTTGCCCCTGTTCCAGAATTAGAGTTTTGGATAGGTGTTTTCTAGGTATAATACTTATTCCAAGTACGTTTTTGATATTTGTTTTAGCATCCGGAGTTGTTTGGAGATTGTGACATTTCTGTTGCTGACATTATGATTCTTGGACTTGCCACCTTCGTACCACCAGACAAGATACCTTGCCACCTTACACTGTGATTATTATATTCTAATTTTCAATTGTTTTTTCAGTATTTTTTATTTGTTGATATTATAAAACTGTGCGTCCAAGTCATACTTGGGTGCAAGCGACTTTATCGATCATTTTTTCGCTTTTATTTATATTCTCTTATATTGACTTAGCCTAGTGACAAAACAATTGTTGATGAGGTATTGTCACAACCCGCACCCGATTTTCGGACCCGAGCTTGTGAGAAATCTAGCTACGCATCGAGCGGACTCCATTCCGACTCGAATACGTAAACGCTGTCAAGGCTATGGTATGCTGCCAAATTATGGCAATGTAATCTTTATCTCAATCCACAAGAATATATAAGACAAAAATGAACAAGTATGGGTCGTGGTCTGCAGCCCACTAGTATATATGTCCGATTAGACTCCAAGAATAATATGAGTCTTTAAAGCTAAGCTGATAAGCAGGATATATCATAAAAGCACGAGAAAGATAGTAAATCAATAACACTAACAAATACCTGAATCTTGCGATTGAAGTCAACTACCACATGCTCAGCTAACTAACTCCGTGCAATTAGCTACCTGAAGAGATCATTAAGTCCTCAGAGGACTAGCAAGATGCATAAAACATGCCTACTAATATGACAGTAAATAACATGTATGGAGGATAAGAACACTGCAAGAAGAACATCTAAGGACGACGAGTCGTGTGGAAATGTAATACTAAACTTGGCTAACTATCAATCGGAACTCCTATAGCTTGTAGTACAATACAAGATACTCCCCCTATATTATTTTAATTGACGTACAAAGCAGGATACTCTCAGTCGAGATTAGCCAATTCTAGTATCGATCTCCTCCCTAAAGCATACAAGGTCAAGCAGACTCCTATAAATCGTAGTACAATGTAAGATACTCCCAATTCATAGTATCGTAAATCAAGTCAATCAATCAATCAATATATGCTATAGGTCATAGTACAATGTAAGATACTCGCAATCTATAGTATGTCTCAAGTCAAGTCAATCGAGCAATATCAAGATAAAAGAATCGGCTATAGGTCGTAGTACAATGTAAGATACTCCCAATCTATACTATGTCTCAACTGTAGTACAATACAAGATACTCCCAGTCAAGATTGTTTAAGTCAAGAACAAGATATAGAAACTGACACCTCAATCAAGGTAACACGAAAAGACCAATATTCAAGCATTGTTGAATATCCTATACGTGCACGTAATTTAGAACAAGTAAAACAATCAAGGACAAACCAATCACAATATAAAAATCATGTGACAATATGAAAAAGGAATACAATAGAGAAAGAGAAAAACAATGTAAATACTGTATATGTTCGGCAAGGTATACTTGCCTGAGGGTTGCACGGAGAACCAACAATATATCGCCAATCAACAAGTCAGAAAGTCCAAGTCTCACAACTGCCTCAAGAAGCTATAATAGATGTTACCAACATTCTCAAAATAGTCAAATTAGCTAGGATTGCATGTCCTTAAGTCCAATTCTGGACACAGGGGTAAAACGGTAATTTCAGGTCAAAACGGTATCCGCCGTTGGACCCGCTTTGTATCGAAAATTATGCCAGAGTCCATGGTCTCTAAAGTTATCAAACTATATATCTACAGATTTGTTTTGATGATACAAACCCAATGGTATGTCCAGTTTTGGATTCTGGTAGGCCATGCACAAAATTGCCCGTTGAATCGAATCGTGGGGCCCGCGAAACAGCGATCCGATCAACTGTCTCAGAATCGGACCAAACTTAGCCTTCAGGACCAGAAAGATGATACGGTCCTATTGGCACAAGTTTTGTCTCGATCTGACGAACGTGCACAAAGTAATTAGAAAATTTGCACCGAGGCCGATACGGTGAATTTCGATGGATACGTACCAAATTCATCGCGCATAGGCAACCAATTTGAATTTCGTCAAAGCCCACACGTCCACGAAGCCGATACGCACCTTTCGATGCTTTTGGTTCGTGACCACGTCGCCTGGATTGACGGGACGCACGTCGTATCGAAGGAATTTATTGTTTTTAAAACATGTTTTTGGTAAACTTTAGGATTCGATTTCTCGACACGTAGTCGATGAAATCGACTTCTGCAAAATGGGTTGTGGAGCCCTATATGTTGTCTATAACTGTATTTAATTAGTTTCCTAAAATTCCTATTATGTTGTTCTAGAATCCCCTTCCAAAACAGGAGATTGGATGGTTTGGGTTCTGTTTTGCTATCAACGAAGATCGAGTTTTTTCGAGTTTTGGAACTCGATTTACCACGCGTACATCGCTAAATAAATACATCTACTTAAAGGGAGACAAAGAGGGTTAGGTTCGGTATGTACCGGAAGAAACGGCTCGTCGAATGATTGATCGTGCGCGAAGAATTCTTGCGACGAAGTTGCATACCCGCTGTTGATCTCGCCCACACCTGTGCGCGCTGTCCGCGACGGACCTGGCCGGCCGGCGGCCCCGTGCGGCGGCACCCAGGGCTGGGGAGGGTCGCCCATGGTCTGGGGTCGCTTGGCGTAGGTTTTGGTTAAGGTTTTAGAGAGTTTACGAGGGTTTGATTCCCCCTCCCATTCGTGTATATATAGTTCGGTTGTATACTGACTTGGGGCGGCTTAAGGGGTCTGTTGTGGGCTCGATTGGGTGTGGGCTTCCTTTTGTGCTCGGGTTGGGTTGAGCAGCCTGAGCTACTTTCGGTTTTTTTTTTGGAGAAAGCCGCACGTGGGGGGTGGGGATGTTTTGGCTGCTTTAGGGGTTTTTGTTTATTGCTTTGTTTCTTTCTTTTTTCCTTTTTCTTTTTTTTCTATATACACCTATGCATATATTTATATATATATACATGTATAATGATAATATACACGTACACCATACATTCAAACATAAGAAATAAGGTATTCTAATTACAATTTATAATAGAAATACAAATTCTTAAATCTATATACTAAAAAATTCACATAAATAAAATACAATGATATTTTATATATATAAAAGCCTAATCTGCCACATACCATAAGTACGCTTCTATATATATATATACATATATATATATATATATATATATATATATATATATATATATATACAAGTATATATATAGCCTAGATAATTCCCATAAAGTCCCATATTTGTTAAAGAAAATTATTTACTATATTATCAACAAAACATTATTTAATATTAAGAACTTAATATTATAAATACAACCACCTTTTGTGAAATCGGCTATCGGGTCACTAAATTAGAATAGTGATACGACATACGTCTATATGGACGCCTTTGGTCTCACTACGAGCCTACACGGGATTGGGTTGGGTTCGGGTTAGTTTGGTGCGACCGAGTCTTCTAAAAGTCAATAATCTAAATAATAAATAATTAAAACGTCTTTAGAGGTTAAGTCGCAACTTGGCCTAGTTTTTCTATTTAGGACACACTTATGGCTTGACATTCCCCTACCATGGCTAAACACTAGTCAAAGCACGCCACTGCACTAGTCGTGCCATGATTCCTAGCCGTCTGGTACTTCAAAACTCAATCATGGCTAAAGTCATCTACCATAATAATTAACTAAATAATCATTTAAATTCTAAAAATCACCATTTAAATCAAATAAATAATAAAAAATATTTCAAAATTTTTCGGAAAGGGAAGCTACAAATCTACCCACCTTAAAAATAATTTCGTCCTCGAAATTCTAATTCATAACTATTCCTCAAAATTTAAAGTCTACTATTACCTTAATCTCCTCAAATTTAATTTCTCAAAAATATTCTATTACCTTCTCTAGCCATTTTATAACTCTGAATACTTGGGGACTTCTACCCACCTTTGGTCATACTACTCCTCAAAATACGGTAAATCTTATAATGTTCTAACTAGTTGCTAACGATTCTACCAACAGATATAGGGCGTATGGCATCTATAATCCCTCATATCTATAAACAACCAATTATTCAATATTCAAGTATTATTATACTATAACTTAAGAATTTCTGATGAATTCTAGACGGCACGATCATTCGTCACCCCGAAATAGGAAGGGATGAGAATCAATGGTACGAAAAGGCAAGGAAGTATAATCGAGAGCAAATATGGAGTTTCCAAGGACATATAAATTTCTAGGAGAATTTTCAAAGGCAGTGTGGATTGAGATTTCTAGGTTTAGTCATTGTCGCAGGCTCGTACCAGTACAGTTACGTAACCGGTACGATATGTTCTGACCTACATAGGCCACCACAAAAACTTGTCACGGCCCGTACCTGATTTTTGGACGCGAGCTCGTGAGCAAGCCATCTATGCATCGAGCGGATTCTAGCCCGACTCGAATACGTAAACGATGTCAAGGCTATGGTATGCTGCCAAATTATGGCAATGCAATCTATATCTCAATCCACAAGAACATATAAGAAAGAAGAACAAGTATGGGTCATGGTCTGCAGCCCACTAGCATATATGTTCGATTAGACTCCAAGAATAATATGAGTCTTTAAAGCTAAGCTGATAAACAGGATATATCATAAAAGCACGAGAAAGATAGTAAATCAATAACACTAACAAAATACCTGAATCATGCGATTGAAGTCAACTACCACATGCTCAGCTAACTAACTCCATGCAATCAGCTACCTGAAGAGATCATCAGGTCCTCAGGGGACTAGCAAGATACATAAAACATGTCTACTAATATGACAGAAAATAACATGTATGGAGGATAAAATACTGCAAGAAGAACATCTAAGGACGACGAGTCGTGTGGAAATTAATACTAAACTTGGCTAACTATCAATCAGAACTCCTATAGCTTGTAGTACAATACAAGATACTCCCAATCTATAGTATTTCAGTTGACGTACAAAGCAGGATATTCTCAGTCGAGATTAGCTAATTCTAGTATCGATCTCCTCTCCTAAAGGATACAAGGTCAAGCAGACTCCTATAAATCGTAGTACAATGCAAGATACTCCCAATTCATAGTATCGTAAATCAAGTTAATCAATCAATCAATATATGCTATAGGTCGTAGTACAATGTAAGATACTCTTAATCTATAGTATGTCTTAAGTCAAGTCAATCGAGTAATATCAAGATAAAGGAATCGGCTTAGGTCGTAGTTGTAGAAGCATAAAAATATTGGATTCATGCGGATTACAAATTACCACATAGGTACTATGGGACAAACAGGTCCGCATGAGAAAAGCCGCATGACTGTTCAATGATATGCGGCCCGTCGACAAATAGCTGTAGAAGGAAGATATGCGGCTGAGGGGAACAGTTCGACTGATAAAGCTGACAAGTCCTGGCAAAATATGACAGTTCTGACACTTCGACAAAAAGATAAGACATGAGACGTCGCCCCAAAGAAGGGTTCGTACGCCTCCATACGGCCAGAAGAGTGTTATCTAAGCCGCATGAACCTTATGCGGCTCAGACTTATGCGGCCCCAAAAGTCTCCAAACTTCATGCAGCCAATAGCAACTATGATCCAAGCCGCATGAGTCTCATGTGACCCCACATGATCGAAGAATGAGAAAACTATATGCAACATGACACGTGGCAATCTGACCAAGTCCTTAACTACCCAGATTTGGTGTAACAAATCCCAACAAATCGACTGATGGTAGCCAAAGAGCGGGTCTTCACATGCTAATCAGCCATGTGGCCGCAAGCCATTTATGCGGCTCAAAGTACATTCTATTATAAATAGCAGGGTGCTACACCCCTGTAAAAGCCTGACAACCTTCAAGAGAAAAGCAATTTCTTCACGAGCTAGAGACTGCATCAGATAGTCCACGGAGTAAGGCAGAGTTGATAGCACTTTCCCGAGCCTCCACCGCACCCCCCAGAATCAAAACTAAACAATTGTACTTAGATTGTTTTCTAGGATTTCTTTCTTGCGTTTTCATTGTACAAGCGAGTTTGTAATCAATTTCAATGTTCTGTAATACCTGTCTTTAATTTTTTATGGCAAACACATTGGCGACTCTGCTGGGAACATCCTTCTCTTCCGATGAGAAGTTGGTGACGCAATCTGACGCTTCCAAACTCAGCTCTACATAGCAGATGCTTGTGGTTCGTTTTGACCAACAAGCCTTCGAAAAATTGCTCTCTGAAGGGAGCGCCAGCCCGTCTTAGAAGCGAGCCAACCTAAAGAGGACTCGCAAGGCGTCGGTGCACAAAACTGTTGTCCTCGACCAAGTTCTCGAAGAAGCTCCTTCTGCAACCCAAGACGGTGACCAGAACTCTCCTGCGGCTTTATTTCCGACCGCGAAGGACCCCACTGTCCCCAAATCCAGCAGAGAAAAATACTACGATGCTGAGTTTTTGGAGGCACAAGAGAAATCCATGCAGATGAACAAGGAGTCGCATAGAGAAGATCAACAGTCTGTCCATGCGGCAGCCAACTCTTGCGGCAGCCAATTCTAGCGACAAGAAGATGATCCATGCGGCAGCCCGCTCTAGCCGCAAGAAGATGGTCCATGCGACGACCAATCCTGGCTTCAAAGGACGTCTCATGCGGCCGTGTCTGAAGCTCTGTGTTCGATCGCCTCTCATGCGGGCCCGACACCATACGGCTCACTAAAGATGCGGGATGTATCAATCTGGACTCCTTTTACTCTACGCCTTCGGGTGCTAAGTCAAAAAAGTCTAGGGCAGTACGGGCCCAACCAGCCCAGTTAACTGTCTAAGTTGCTGACTGTCAGTGGGCCTTGTTGACTGTTACACGGGCTCCGGACGGAAAGTTGTACAGAACCACCCACGTCCAGTCCTCCAGGGCTAACGGACAGGTAAGTCTTTAAAGTCTCCCTCTAAAGATCCAGAGCAAGTGCTTTTACTAGCCACGGATCAGGGAGCAAACATGATGCCTAAGCACCCGTGCGCTCGAGATTCCCGAGTTCACAAGTTGGGTGCAAAGGTAGAGAAGGTTCATACCGACTTACGTGACGTGATTACTCACAAACGTAAGACGGCAGCGTCAGCATACAATGAGTCCTCTCGGGGCGTCGTTGCACCCAAGTCATCATCAACTGCTACTGCGACAAATCAGCAGCACCTGAAGATCGGCAGTCAGTTTTCCAGCGACTGCAGTAGCCAGCACATATCCAAATTCCAGGGGATGAGGAGTTTCCTTTCGCCTCCTGTAATTCAACTCAAAAAGTTCCTCCTGACAAGGGGGAAAGAAGACAGGCTCTTCCAGCCCGGCCATCTCGGCTAGTATAGCAAGGAGGCCCACATCTGGGGGTTCCCATCAACCACAGGGGGTGTCAATTTAGGCACTAGATCCAAAAAGAAGCTTCTGGCACCCGGGGTGCACCTTCAGCCTCCTTGAATGTAGATAAAGTTGGGGGTAGCAGCCCCCTCAATGTATGCGACAATCGGTGTACCAAAAGCACACATAGGGTGTAGAGATCCCCAGAACTCTGCAACAGAATCAGATTTCCCTGAGGGCCACCACCCTCACCAAGACGATGTGGCTTCCTGCACAGAAGGTAGTACGTCTTTTGAGTTAGAGGAAGATGATGTTCCCACATTCTCTGACGATTTCTCTATATAAGGGTACGACACAGAGAGTACCTCTGCTACAATTCCTTCCACCTCTATCCATGTGAGGACAGTCTTTATGACTGACGACGATCATGAAGCACCTTTCGACTGACAACGGCTAGAAGTACTGGAAGCCATGCTCATGTCTTTGGTCAAGTCCGTGGACGAGATCAAAGCCGCCTTGCCAACTCAACCAACAAGGACGTCCGGACAAACAAGCCTGGGACCCGCAGTCAACGCGGACTCCAACACGATCGCCCCTCCTTTGGGTGATGATCCCATAGCACCATCCGTTCCTTCAGCTGTAGATAAAGCCAAGGAGTCAAGGAGGGAAGTCTAGGAGCTTCGGGCAATATTCAATGCCCGAGACTCCTCTCGGGATCTCAGAATACGACGTCCATATCCTGTTGCATGGAGAGATGTGCCTTTTCTACCGTGGTACAAGTTGTTTCATATCAATTCTTATGATGGGAATACTTCTGCTAGTCGGTACATGACTTAGTTTGAAGTCACAACCGAGCACTTGCCGCATAGTGATGCCATCCTCACCCGACTATTCATCAGAGCATTGGAGGGGATCACGTTCGACTGGTACTGCAACCTTTCCGACAACTGCATTCACTATTTTAACGGCTTCAAACACATGTTCCTGGAAAGATTTTACGAGGTGGGGCATGACGTAACGATGTCGTCTCTCACGGACGTCGTTCAGGGAGAGAGGAAGCTAACGAGGAACTACATCGATCGGTTCTGCCAAACCGTAATAAGATTGCCCCAAGGCAATCCCGAGAGCTCCTTGATTGAAATCTGCCAAAAGAAGTTGCTTTCCGCAATTAGCCTCCGGATGGGCAACGATAAGTTCAGGGATTGGACAACCTCATCATAAGTGCTACCAACGCAGAGACGAAATTGAAGAAGGCTCGCCAGTTGGGATTACACATCCTAGATGGAGAAGATAAGGGCAGACGTCCTAGGTCCACCTCAAGTAACAGCAACAGTGGTGCCACCACTAACCGGGACAACAAGGACAAACAGGCCATGGTCACTGATGCGACTCAGAAGCCCAAACAAAAATAGGAGGAAGGTCCATGGCCCAAGATCAATTACTCATTTGAAGATAGTCATGTCAAACCTATCTTCGATATGCTCTTTTAAGGGGTAGGATCCTGCTCCATCCACCAAGGCGTGAGCCCCAAGCAATAGAAATGGAAGACCCAATGTATTGTCACTTCCACCATTATGTCCATCATGCCACTCATGATTGCTTCCAATTGAAGCGGTACATTCAGAGTCTTATCAACTCAAAAGCTCCGTCGATAGACTTTGAAGAGGTTACCGTAGCGGCGAACATAATATCTATTCAGTTCGGCGACTTCTCTCCGATAAGCACTCCTAACGGGGTCATACCTGTCCCTCGGGCAACGATGGAGGTTACTAAACTTTCACCCGTCCGGAGCCAAACATCAGGATTGGTACCTCTCACAACATCGCAAGGAGAGATCACTTGGGTGCATCCTGACTTGGTGCCCGAAGTTACCCATTGGGTGTCATCTCCTACCGATAAGAAGGGCAGGAAGTCTAGAGCCTGCCACATAATTTCAGCCGAAGCTGAAGAAGCTGCAGATGTTGTTACCCGATCTGGTGCACAAGTCCAGTCCGCATGGGATAGTCCAGCCGAAGATCCTCAGCCGGCAACGTTGCCTCCCTCTGATATTCCAAGGCTATCTCAGCCTCCACTGGCGGACAAATCTAAGACAAAGAAAACCCACTTTGATAGGCCACTCCGTAATGATGTACCTTAGGGACTGGAGAGACCTTACAACTTCGACATATTGGCACAATTGGCTAATACGCCAGGAAAGTTTTCGCTATACGAGCTCCTAAGGCTCTCCAGGGATCTTCGTGTCGCATTAAGCGAAGCACTCCAGAATGCTGATGCCTACTTAGCTCAGGTCAAGCCTCCAGGGAAAGACCCGCTAGCAGATCTACAGGACTGCGATGGTACAGATGCAATGCCCAACATCATATTTACTCTGCAGGACATGTTGATCAAGTCCAATTTGCATGATCGCCCCTTGTACTACACTGGATACATAGGCGACATCAAGGTGGATCAGATGTATATCGATCCTGGCTCGTCAATAATCGTCATCCCAAAAAGCCTGCTCCAACTTCTTGGCATCCCTATGCATCGGCTAGCAGCAACCAACACTACCATTAGCGGTTTTAACTCAGGGAGAAGCTATCCCCTAGGGAAGATCCGGTTGAAGTGCCAGATTGGTGACCTGAAGACGGAAGTTACCTGCTACGTCATAGATGCAGACACCTCCTACAACATCCTTCTGGGACGTCCGTAGATACATAACTATATGATCGTGCCATGCACCCTTCATCAGTGTCTCAAATATGTCAGTATGCACGGTTCCGTGAAGACCAAATTTGCCGACATTGATCCCTTCAAAGGGGTTGAATCTTATTACTCTTCGGAGGCTTGTCTATATGACGAATCCAAGAAACATATAACGGACGAGCTGGAAGCCATCACAGGGCCAGAAGAACCCTTGAGAATTCGTCTCCAATCCTGCAAACCGGGCAGGGCCGTACCCCTTGCCACAACCTTGCATAAAGAGGTGCTCGGTTCTCCTGCCACACCTACGCTGTTGGAACCAATGGTCATCCGTCTCCCGAGATCCAACCAAGAGCCAAAACCTGTCATAGGACCAATGGTGATCCGGTTGCCAAAGTCCAATCAAAGGCAACAGGAAGATGCAAGGCCCTCTGCAACACCGATGGTAATTCGATTACCAAAATCTACCCCAAGGCGACCAGAAGACACAAAGTCCCTTGCTGAGCCCATTATCATCCGTCTTTCCAAGACGAGTCAGCAGCCAAGTGTCGATCCAACACTCTCAGGTAAATCAATACCTCAAGCAGAACCCCTGGTGGTCAAGCTGCCCAAGACAGCATCCCGACCTCTAAGCTCGTAGGGGCTAGCCAAGGAGGACGAAGAACTCGCCAAATACATGGTTACACAAGTGGATAGCCCTCTCCTGACGATGTAATCCCTGTCAATAAAATCTCTCATTTCATCAATAAGAGACTGCCATTAGACTATTCTGAGTATGATAAGGCTAATCTAACGTATATCGCACGGGACTGTCTAGACGTTAGCATGCACACACAGGTGACAATCGTCCATACCCCAAATCGACTTGCTCCCATAAAGGCACTTACTTTCCTGTCCCAGACAGAAGATGATGGGATCGCACAATCATCTTTTGCCGAAAAGAAGGTCCTCAATCTTTCACGCCACAAGTGTTCGGCCTCAGACCCGACGCTGAAAGACTACCGCTCTACTTATATAGTCCTCAAGCCAAGTACTTCATGCAAAAACAGGGGTACGACATGGAGGCTACCCCGAGTCTAAATTATGGCAGTAGTCGACGATTGCCTCTACAGTCGTCGACACCGGCAGGGAAGCCTCAGGATCATTATCACAAATCCAGACGCGGCCTCGTGTATGTTACTCCCACCAATAACGTCCGAAAGTTCTGACGAAGAATGCGAGTGGCACTCCCATTCGTCCGAGTCACCCATTTATGACTCTGCTAGCAATATTAGAGATATATTCAGACTGATATTATCTGCCAATATGACTGTAACGCCCCAGTCCCAAAATACGTAGGACCAAGTACGTAAATATGCCAGCTGTATACATACGAAGTACAGGGTTTTGTACGTATACATAAGCTGTAAAATGCAGTAATCCAAGACAAAACTAAATCTCATCCACAATGAAAAGAATAATAATATAAAATCAACTTGAATATTTAGGATACAATCGTTGGACGGAGACAAAGTCCACTACCAACTATCTCAATGAAAGAAAGGTACAAGAATCGATCAATAAAATGCCAAGACGAACCAAGCGCAATCGTCTTCGAAGGAATGGAGAAGACCACGGCCTTGGCTAGGATACCTGCAGAAGACATGAACACACACCTGGGGAAAACCTAGGTCCTCAGGCGGACGTAGCAAGATACAGGAAGAACATGCTAATATGAACTGTCAGTATAATATATAAAAGACTACTCTAGACACAAATATGCAAATGAGATCTAATCGCCTAATGTGCAATTTTAGAGGACAACTTTCATGCGTATGGGAGGGATTTTAGGCTATGTGTACGTAACTGGCTTCCAGTCATCTGTATTCGTCCGTAACGTCCAAAATGTCAGAGGGCATCTGCAAATAAATCGCCACAGTTTCATCCGGAGACTGTAGTTGACCTGTTTGGATTCCCATACGCACTAGCGACTGTCCTTCTCCAGTATTTCCCACACTGTTCAAGTCATGTCCATGGCTCGTCCAGTTTTGTAACTGCTTGAGTCTCTAAAACCCTAGTCATAGCAGTTACGATCATCTATCCGTCACACGACTATAGAGAGGGCCAGTCCATAAGTCGTGCCCCTAGCAACATGTCTCCAATCGTGTAGTGTGTGTGTCATGGCCAAGGAAGATATAAGGATATCCCCCAACAAGAAGGTAGTCCGCTAATACTATGTTAACATGCATATAGTAAAGTAAAACGACTAATAGAGTCGCTTGCACCCAAGTATGGCTTGGACGCACAATTTATAACAAAGGAAACTAACAATATGAAACAAAGTACATAATACGGAAAATAAATAATATGACAGTAAATTAGCAAGGTATACTTGCCTGTTGTGACGCCTGGTGAGCTGCCTGGTGTGGTACAATAAGGTGGCCCAAGATTGACTTCGGTGTACAACTACGCAAAGGAGCCTCTGTTGATGGTACGATCTATTCCATTGGGTCTAGAACGGACAAATTAGTTACGGTTAACGGGGAAGGTACAAAGTTGGCGAGGGATTAGGAATGATGGGCTTAGTCACGGATAGGAGGATAATCAGAAGAGATGAAATAATAATATATACGATTTTGAGACAACTATTATAATCATTGAAAACTATATTTGGTATAGAAATTATTTAACCATATTTTTTTCTAGGTCAAATTATGTTTGGAAGATAATAGCTTAGAATCCTATCGTAAAATATATTTATTATTTCTAAGTAAAAATCATATTAAAATAATATCGTAATATAATTTAGAGATATAACAATATTAAATATTAACAAAAAAATTATTAAAACAAATGGATTCAATATAACCATAACAGGTTTTATAAAATATATTTTTATAAAAATGTATTAAA
>JANAVB010041866.1:0-48925 GCA_029216955.1 Iris pallida
GTAGCTGGCTGAGTCTTCCCGCTCTCCGTATCCGGTTCTGGGGCGTGACAACCATTCTCCATGTAAATTAACACGAAGAATGCCATTATCCATTTATTTAACACGAAGAATGTCATTCTCCATTTTATTTAACACAGATGGCATTCTCCATGTTTCTAACACGGAGAATGGCCTTCTCCTGCGTTTAACACTGGAATGACCATTCTCCGTGCTAAATTACACGGAGAATGGTCATTCTCCGTTTTATTTAACACGGAGAATGCCATTCTCCGTTTTATTTAACACGGAGAATGGCCATTCCCTGCGTTTTAACACTGGAATGACCATTCTCCGTGCTAAATTACCGGAGAATGGCCATTCTTTGTGTAAATTAGACGGAGAATGGCTATTCTCCGGTAATTTAGCACGGAGAATGGCCATCTCCGTACATTAAGACGGAGAATGCCATTCTCCGTGTTACTAACACAGGAATGGCTGTTCTCCGTGTAAATTAAGACGGACGTGTAAATTAGCACGAAGAATGACTATTCTCCGTGTAAATTAAGACGGAGAATGCCATTCTCCGTGTTACTAACACATGAATGGCCATTCTCCGTGTAAATTAAGACGGAGAATGCCATTCTCCGTGTTACTAACACGGAGAATGGCCACCCTCATGCGAAATTAACATTCTTCATGTTCTAACACGGAGAATGACCATTCTCCTGCATTTTATGGTCAGTTGAAACTTTGGAGGGCCATAACTTTTGACTGGGAGGTCGAAACGAGGTCCGGTTTGTCGCAAAATGAGCGTATCTTCGAGGAGCCTGAGATTAACTATCTTTTCGTTAGACGACCTTTCAAAATTTTAGAATCGCAAAAAAATAATGTTTGGACCTCTATTTTAGCACTTTTGTCGTTTGTCTCGGTCTTTCCGAAATTTTTCGACGAATTTTTGAAGATTTTTGAGGAGAAAACATAGATTCGAAAGTGAGCAGCGTATGGAAGAAGATGAAGTATCGAAACATTTTTTTTAAGAGTAGTTTCGTGGGTGTTTTCAATAAATTAGAAGAAAGGGCAAAACGGTCATTCGGAACCCTCTTTATATATTTTTTCCTAATTCTGGGCACGCGATGAAATATTATTGCGCGGTGGATTTTTCATAAAACTTTTTCGTTTTTTGGGCATTTCATAAATTTTATGGATAAAAACTTAAAATACTTAGCATACTAGAATTATAAAACAACTAAAATAAACTTTTTTTTAAGATATGAGTTATAACAGAAAATAATCAAGTTTAAAATAGATTTAGCTCAAAAATTAAAAAAAAATAAAATTTTATTTTATTTTAAATTAAAGATAATTGGTAATTCAATTTCACTTGAGCTTCCATAGACACAAAGTTCAAGTTTAGGAAACATCATAAAGGTATTAATACAAGCAAATTGACTTAGCAGAAAGGCATTTTGTATTTCAATTTGAATTTTCAAAATGAAAAAAAAATATTGATTTGAACCAAAGATTCACAAAACAACAGAAGAATTTAGGCAAAATTTAAGTGCACCACTAGAAAATGACATCTTGAGCAAAAAATGTTAAATACTCAAAAAAAATAATTGTTATAATTTAGAAAACTAAAATAAAATATAAGATTAAACTAGTATTAAACTTGGTAAATTGAATAAGTTGTAAATTTATGAAGAATGAAAGCCCTAAAAAAACATTTTACAGTAAAAATAAGATTTTTACTAAAAGAAACCTTTATATATCGAATAATTTCCCTTCTACTAAAGTTCTCATAAAGTAAAAAAAAATAGATAGTAGTAAAATTAGGCAAATTGTATGGGCTCATCAAAATATGATCATGGCTAGCCCGGATTGTGGCTAGCCCAATTTTTTTTGTTTTTCACAAGGCTAGTCCAATTTTTTTATCTTGGCTGTCCCAAAATTCCCCCCCAACCCATTTTTTCCCCTTTATTTGCAAAATTCCTTCTCTCTCTTCCAAAACCCTCACCCCTCTCTTCTTCTTCTTCCTCTTCTCCTCCACCTCTCCTCAATCCCCAACATCTTCCTCTTCTCATCCACAACTCCTAAATCCCCAACATCTTCCACTTCTCCTCCACCATCCTCCTCTTTTGAAGAAATTAATTCAAGCACCCAAATTCTTTCTCAATTTATTTTCAAAACCCTAGAATTTAATTTGAAAAATTCAAGCATCAATTACATTGTTTATTTCAATTCTTTATAGCTCATTTGAATGAATTAAACTAGATACGGAGTGGAAATTACCCATTTAAATTAAATCCAAGTATGAACGAACGAGAAAACTCCGCGTCGACAAGGACTGCCCAATTTTCTGGCAGTCCTACAAACTGAAGGGACTGCCAGAAAACTAGACAGTCCTAAGTCACAGCATGTGAAACTTAGGACTGTCCATTCTTCTGGCAGTCCAATATACAGACTGGACTGTCAGATAGTTGGACAGTCTAAAGTTACACATGCTGTGAGTTGGACTGCCCATTCTTCTCACAGTCCAACATACAGTAAGGACTGCCAAAAAATGGACAGTCCTTTGTTTCACATGCTGTGACTTAGGACTGCCCAGTTTTCTGGCAGTCCATTCAGTTTGTAGGACTGCCAGAAAATTGGACAGTCTTTGTTTACACTAGTTGAAACAGCAATATTATGGTTTAATTGGAAATGAGAAGAAAATTATGGTTTAATTTTTGGGTGTTTTCTTTTCATTTTCTTCTTCTCCGTCAATTGAAAATCGAAATTTGAAATGGGAAAAAATTAGGGTTTAAACCCTCATTATACTTGGAGATAGTGAGAATGAGTTGAGAAAGAAAATTAGGGTTTAAACTCCATCAAAATTCTCATTTTTGTTGTTTTTGTTCTTCTTCCTCTTCTTCTTTTTCTTGTTCTTCTTGTTCTTCTTCTTGGATGAGTTGAGGAAGAAGAGCAAAATTAGAAAAATTAACTTTTATACTAAGAGTGGGATAGCCATGATCACTTTCTTCAATGGCAAACTTGTAAATAAACCAAAGTTCAAAATGGGCTAGCATGATCACATTTTGATGTGCCCATATAACTTGCCTAAAATTATCAAAACCAAATATCATATATTTTAATTTAAGAATTACGAATTGTACGAATAAATTTGGTGAGACAACTCAATTCAATAATTATATACCTGTATTTTCGATAAATCCATGAGCTTTTGCATATCATGGATGCGAACCACGTCCTGATAAACATATCTTCGAATTTGAAGAAATCTGTGACATATGTGATCTGACGACAACAACGACGAAGAATAACAGTGCGAACACATACTGTCAGAGCAATCGATACAGTATATATTGATCTCGCTCTTCCTAAGTTCTCTATGTTCTTCACATACTCCAAAAAAAAATTCTCTTGAGCAGCAATTCAAGCCAACCACCCTTGTTCTGCCTCTTCATCTCTCCAATTTTGTTTTGTAATGGAAAGTGTAGCCAACCTGATAATATTTATACTAAATTTAGTAACAAAAGAAATTATTAAGAGAAAATTTTGTAAGCAAGCAATTACTCATTATAAATCGTTGAAATTAAGTAATTAATCAATAAATTTTGGTTTATATATATATAAGTAGTTAATGGACAAAATGCGCTAAATATTAAGTAATTACGAGAAAGGAGCGATAAATCAATAAGACTGATAGGAATTGGAAGGAAACCACAATTATTGGAAAAGAATAAATTAAACAATAAATCAAAGATGGGTATAAAATGTTGAAAGGGGCAATTTAATCTAAAAAAATAATTATAATTGGGAATAAAAATACCATTATTCTAGAATTACGGTGGAGGAAGATGAAGAGAGAAGAATTATGGGAGAGTGTTTCGTAAATTATAAAGCTCTTAAACGAAGAGGAAGCGTGAAGAAGAGTCGACCCCGACCGTACATTTGGACATGCCGTGACGGAAATCTGGGTCGTCAGATTATAAAACCCTAGCAATACGTGTTGTGTCATGTTATTTTATACGTGGGGTTCATGTTCCATTGGTAGGACCATTCGTGGGTGAAAAATAACCCGGTACAGTTAGATTTTAGCTATTCCACAAATCCAACCAGAATTTGTGCAATTCCTAAGGGTTATTGTATAATGAAGGATTAGGCCGTGAACGTGTAGGAGGAAAATCAATAGAAACTATATTTTTAGTAATATGATTGAAGCCTGGCGACTTCTCGGAGTATTGCTAGTGGTTTTCCCCTCTAATTAACAAGCAACGTGATTCTTTTCCTAAAATAACAGTGGGGGAACCGAATTTTGAGCCATTTGTTGAGCTGTCAAATTTGGCTGTAAATGGAATGAGTTCATTCGCTAATTAATAATGGAGATATATTAACATTTTTGAGAAGGCTATTTATAAGGGCACATTAGAAGTTGATAAGGGCTAGCCAGGATTTGGGCTAACCCATATTTGAGGAGAAATTACTCGGGCTATCCTATTTTTCTACTCATGGGGCTGTCCAACCCCATACCCCCCCCCCCCCAAAACCCCAAATTTCACTCTCATTTGCAAATTTCACTCTCTCTCTTCCAAAACCCTAACTTTCTTCTTCTTCTCCATCTCCTTCTTCTCCACCAATTTCCACTCCTCAAACTATATATCTTCTTCATCTTCTTCTCCACCATTTTCCTCTAAACCCTAGTTTTCTTCTCCATCATTTCCATCAAAACTCTAGTTTTCTTCTCCACCATTTTCCTCACAAATAATGCATGAAAATAAACCCTAACAGTTTATTTTACTATTTCTCACAAAAAATGCATGAAAATAAACCCTAAATGTATATTTCACTGTATTATCAAGATGAAAATAAATCCTAACATATGTTTTTGCAGTCGGCCATTTCAATTTTTTGACTGCCAGAAATTGTAGCAGTCCTAAAATATACTTGTTGTACAGCAAGTCTCTTCCAGGACTGCGATCCTGGCAGTCCTCAATACTTCTAGGACTGTGCAACGCCCCAGAACCAGAATACTGGAGAGCAGGGGCATACATAGCCAGCTACGTATAATGAAATAAAATCCATCTCACCATACGGTCACGGCTGTCTAGATATATGAGGGTTTAACTACAATCCATCAGTCTCCTATGGTCAATAACAAGCCTAAATGTCTCAATCTCAAGCAAGCAAGTAAAGTTACAAGATGTAAGATCACCAAATATACAATAGTAAGGCATCCCAAACATTATATATTCAGTTGATCATGAAGTTAGTCGTTACAAAATGTGAGGACTAGCAAGAGTTCAGTCATACATGATCAACCCTAGGATATGTCAATCATGTTACAGCCCGTAGGCAGACAGTAATAAGGTATGCAATACGAGCTAACAGGTGCTCGTTGGCTAAACGCCTCAAAATAAAAATTTTACAATAGAGTGGGAGAGCCAAAATAAACCCACTCGTTGCCAGGATTAAGTCTAGTGGTCACCATCGGGCTGGAAGGTCGGTTGATCCTCTGACACTGCTCCGAAATCTAGCCATACAAAACCAGCTGGGTCAGACCCCAGAAAGAGCAAGTGCCACAAAGGAGACTTCACTTAAGAACTAAACCAGCAATTAACACAGAATATAATAAGTAGTAAGAACTGGAAATATGGGAGAAAAATCAGGATAATATACGACGAGAAAACCATGGAACTATTCAGATAACCAGGTTACAACCCGTAAACCAAACAAGGACCGGGGTTGTAACCCTTCATCTGAACGAAACTTGGTTTTCCACCATTTATCGGCAAGATAATATAAAAAATTAGGTCATGTAACAATCTTGTACAGGATCAAGACAAGACTAGACTGATTATGCCTCATCCAACAATCACGGCCAAGCAATAAGTACGGCTTGATACTTTAACTAACTAGGGTTATCACAGGCCTTAGTTACTAGCAATATGCAGTGAGGTTCCTCCAGCCACAAGCCCTGTAGCTAATCCAGGTTATCTAGGCGACTTGGATTTATTTAAGCAATGCCTCGTTATTTTCTATATATCAGTGAATCTAGACTTGTGTCCTACTCGTCGGCAGGCTGCAAGTCCAATAATGGTGGCCAGGATAACGGGATCGTCTGTAACTGGGAAAATCTCTCATGACTACTGAATTATTCTAGTTATTAGCCTTAGCCATTTAAAGTAGGTACCCCTGACCATGGTACTCAGGGATCCATGTCCTAGACATGATGCAAACATTACCGGTTCAATTGTACAAACACAATCATCCACGGTGTCCAGGCCGTTCAATCTTGTCATGACATGCTAGCCGTCGCAACAGCCTTCGAGATATATATCATGTCATGTTCACTGTCAGGAGTGCGCCACGTCGGGCCACTATCATGTCATATCATTTGTCAAAAGTATACCACAACGGGTCACCATCATGCGATTTATTTATCAATACATTCATTTGGAGTGCACCCCAATGGGTCACTAACAATCATAACAATAACAATTCGTGTTTAAGGAAATAATTTAGAATCATACATTATTAATCATAATATTATAATTATAAAGACAAATAAGACAAAAGATAGTGAGACCCGCAATTAATGCAAGTATGCCATGCGGCCTGCCAATCACTATACAATATGCGGCCAGCACACATTTGCTGCATGCGGCCAAGAATGATAAATAGGCCATGTGGCCAAGAGTATTATGCTAAGGCCATGCGGCCAAAAATATTATGCTAAGGCCATAAATTGGTCCATGCGGCCAGGAATTGGTCCATGCGGCCAATACAATTATTTGCTAATGGCATATGCGGCCAAAAATACTAGAGATGGCCATATGCGGCCAGGAATATTAGCCATATGCGGCTAAATAGATTATTGGGCATATGCGGCTCACTAAGTATATAATGCAGCTAATGCATGCAAAGGCCAATAAATATATATAAGCATGCAACTAATGCATGCAAAGGCCATATGCGGCTAGGAAATGGCCAATGGCCTATGCGGCAATGCATGCAGATGCTTGCATGTAATTAATTAGAGGGCCATGCGGCCAGATGCATGCAATTAATTAAAAAGGCCATGCGGCCAACAAATGAATGCTCATGCGGCCCAGCAAATAAACACTTGCACGTGGCCAGCTAATGCATTGAGCCTATGCGGCCAACTCAATTAAATATTCAATTAAATGGCCATGTGGCTCAGAGCTAAGAAATGCTCATACGACCAAAAGTGCAATTAATGGCTCCCACAGAGAACATGTCCATAGAAAATACCATGGCCTCCATGCTCCACCAAACAACAATAGGAACCCAAATCCAGACTCCCGTAGGTCAAATTTGGGTAAAATTGAATTCTCTACAACATGGAACCATCAAATAGCAAAAATATGTATATTTGTTAGATCAAAACTCCCAAAAACCGAAAATACCACAAGGCTAGATCTACAAGAAATTAACTACGGAAATGAAAAATACTAAGTACTAAAGTGGGTTAGAAACACATGAGGAAGACGATGGAACAATAAAAACAAAATTCTTCCATGAAGCAAGGTGCACTTGCCTACACCTTCCTGGTAGGTGGAGAGAATTAATGGAGAAAGAAGAAGTAAATTAGGAGAGAGAAAGGGGGTTGGTGGCTTAAATGATGGATGGTGGTAGGTGGGGTTCATGCTAACCTAAACCCACCGAACCCAACCAAACAAAACCAAGCCAAGCCAAGCCACACCAGGATGAGCCCAAAATAAGCTAAACCAGGATCAAGACAAGCATGACAAGTCTAACTACAGGTTGGGATTCCGTACACGTATACAAAATACGTAATATGAACCACGGGTATTTGTCACTTTCCGTTCCCAGAATACGTATTTATTTAATATTTATCATGTATTGTTCTGTAATTAAACCCCTTTTTATTTCATGTTAATTAATTTCCTGTAATTTTATTTCTGTATTTTATTTTCTGCTTTTATACTCTGCTTTAGCTATACTTTGGGTTCGGCTTGGATTGGATTAAGTATGTTGGTTCATCATGAATCTCCACCTACCACCACCCCTTCATTTAAAGCCCATCTCCTTTCTCTCTCTTTATTACTTCACCATTACTCTTCTTACACTTCTTCTTCTTCCACATAAACTCTTTCCTACCTACTCAGCCGCCAAGGCAAGTGCCAAACTTGCTTCATGATGGAATCCCAGTTTTATTGTTCCATCATCTTCCTTACTAAATCTTAAGCCTCTTTAGTACTTAGCATTTTTAATTTCCATGGTTCATTTCTTGTAGATCTAAGTTTAATGCATTTTCGAATTTCTTAGGTTTTGATCTAGTAAACTTTATTATTTTCCAAGTTTTGATGGTTCCATGTTCTAGAGAATTTCGTTTTACCCAATTTTGACCTATGGAAGTCCAGTTTTGGGCTTGGAATGAAGGAATTAGGGAGCTCGGAAGCAATGGCTTCCCATGGTTCTTCTTCTAAGAAAGTGGAGAAGAAGGGCAACGCTTGACCGCATGAGTTTTTCATGCGGCAAGTCTTCTTGGGCCGCATGAAGAGTTTCGGCCGCATGGAGTTCTGGCCGCATGGAGTGTCCGGCCGCATATAATTATGAGCCGCAAACCCGATGATTCCCAATCGCATATGTCCCGTCCAATTTTAGCCGCACGAGTATTACATTCTGGCCGCATATGGCTTAACTTTGTCTGCATGGTACTGTTCAGCCGCATGAGGCTCGTCATTTGGGCCGTATAGGCTTGGTCGATTCCAGCCGCATGGATTTAGTTTACCCGCAGCCGCATGAGCTATTTCCCCCAAGCCGCATAAAGCTTGGTAATACTAGCCGCATGGACCTTGGCGACCTTTGGCCGTATGGCATCTTGAGCCGCATAGGACTCGTCTCAATTCCAGCCGCATAAAGACTTATCATCACGACCGCATTAGAATTGTCATTTAGCCCCATAGGCTTGTCTTTTCGAGCCGCATGTAATTTATTAATCGCATATGCATGTTTTATTCAGCCGTATGGACCAATAACTTCCCGGCCGCATGGACTATAGCCCATAATGCCCTTTGAGCTAATTCTGTCCCGAATGGACATAAATTAATATTGATTGTCATCTTGGCATTAATTAACATTGATTGTTATCTTGATTAAATAATTGATCATGCGTTCCTAGTTAGAACTAAGAGACTGGCTAGTCGTCTTATTAAATTGAATGAATGAGACACGTTCATATTATGAACCATCGAAATCGACTAGCTAATCCCGAATATTGGCATACAGGCACATGCAGGCTTCAATTTATTTATTTATTTATTTATTTATTTATTTATTTTCTGCAACAGCAGCATGTGTACTTTATGGTCAAGGCATGATTATTCCGTGGTTAGTTTTGATTGTTGTATTACGCTATGTAAGACCTACAACCTAACCGCACGGGTATCGTTGTAGAGTTGTGCATATCGTACCCCGTACGCAAGTACTCATTCTGAATGACCATGATCCACGGTATGGGATTTCACTCAACATAGAGACTATTAAGTTAAATAAAATAATGATTGCAAGGAGAGAATGGATTCCCGAGTTCTTACATAGCAGCCCTTTTGGGGACTATTAAGTACCCGACAGGCCGGCTGGTTTCCACAGATACTGCAAATCTGCCACACGGGCAGGGAGCGGTATCTGGTTATATTATTTATTGTATATTATATATTGATGACGGGCGTCCCGCTGGGACTCGTCTAATTCATGATTGGCGCAATTGATTGACTGGATAGACTAGTCTTGCTTGCACATAGTAAGAACTGAGGAATCCCTATTGCATAATTCCAGGATAACTTGGAACTCATAGTAGCAAGCCGTAGTAGTTGCATGGCCGTTTAAATTGATTTGTTTGTGTACTATACCTACTCTGTTAACTAACTGAGATGATCGGAATGTCAGGACATGACGGGTCAACTTCTGTCCTTGTTTGGTTGGGAAGTTGGTTCGAAATATCGTGATGTGATATAAATCCCAGTAGTCAGCAGAGATCTATTTATTATGTTTCCTATTACCGGTTTTATTCCTCATATCGTGCTTCCTTGCGGTACTTGCTATTAGAGGTCTAACCTCTCTGGTTTTGCATGGCCAGATTTAGAGCCGATTTCCGAGGATCCAACTTACTTCTACCTCCAAGATGGTCAATACTAGAGGGATGATCGCAGGAGGACTCGAGTGGGTTTCTTACTTCCCCGCTCATTTTGTTATCTACTTTATACTTTGCCATTTGGCACCGACATGTTAGTCGTATTGTCTTGTACTTACTTTTGCATAATTGTAACTAAAGTCAGGCTGCAGCTGATAAACAATTGTGTATACTTTGCTACATCATCTGGCTATGTTTTGTAAAGCCATATATCAAGAACATTTGGATTGAGCGTTTTGGGACGCCTTACTGCTTCATCTTACATGTTCTCTGTTTCTGTTTCTTGTTCGAATGATTGAGATAATAGATGTGAAGTGACCATAGGGAGACTTTCATGTAGTATGCACCCCCTCGTCTTTTGGACAGCATTGATCGTATTATACGGTATTCATCTACCCGTAATACGTAGCTGGCTGAGTCATTCCCTCGCTCTCCAGTATTCTGGTTCTGGGGCGTGACAAGGTTTTAGTGGTGGCCCGTGCAGGTCTGATTTCAGACTTGTGGGGTGTTTTAATTTATAGGATGTCTCAATCACACATGTTTTCCCTTGATCTCATGATTCGTTACTCTCGACTCTAGCTTGACATTCCGGTATCCTTTGACTTCATTAATCTTTTCTGTCCAATCATTTGATTGTTCTCTTGTCCCTTTTCTTAGGGGCACCTCGTCCGCATCTGTCAGGATTGGACAACAACAACAAGGGAAATATGGACAACATGACCAGGTTGATCAGCTACAAGGGCCAGTACTACCTCAAGAGATTATCCAAGAAGAAGTGATAGTGGAACCAGCAGCCGGACCGCAATATCCGGAGGTTCCTACACCACCAATAGTTCTACCGACACCTGTGGAAGTGGACACACCAGCCCTTCTGGAGATCATGAGAGGGATGATGGCTACTCAGCAACACCAGATGTTAGCCCAGCAGGGCATGCACACTCAATTGTAAGAGCAGAACGTACTACTCAACCAAGGGTTGCAAACGGCATTGGAAAGAGGGGCAAGGACAAATTCAGGAGCGTCAGCCAGGTTTTGCAAGTACAACCCCATCGTTTCAAAGGCACGGAGGATGCCATCTCAGCAGATGTGTGGCTTAAGGATATTGAGGCTATTCTGACAGCGGTTAAGGTACCGGCAGAAGAACGTGTGGATCAGGTGAAGTTGTTACTTCAGGATCTCGCACGAGATTGGTGGGAATCAGAGGAAGTAGGTATTAGACGTCACGTTGCTTGGGACGATTTCACAGCAAGATTCAAGACGAAGTACTATAGAGTTGTGGCACAGTTTGAGCTACAACAGAAGTTTATCAACCTCAAGCAGGCCGGCAAGACGGTAGATGCTTATGCAGCGGAGTTCTGCAGATTGAGTAGGTTTGCCCCAGAGATGGTAGCGACGGAGCGCCAGAGGGCGATGAGGTTCCAGCAAGGGTTTCATCTTGAGCTCTTACAATTGATAGAGGGGCACAATTATCAGACTTTTGACGAAGTATTGACGGCAACCCGAAGGCATGAGATCACCATTCAGAGGATCACGACAAGGACCGGGGGTCAGAAGAGATCCCACAGACAGATTGAAGGAGGAGGGGGAGTAGCGCCCCGAACAACAGTACCATCCCTTGGTGTTCGCATTCACGATGTGGCAATGCGAGGACCAGCACCACCACCCAGGCAGCAGCAACAGCAACAGAGGAAGAACCAGCAACCCCCGGCAGGCTGCACTTATTGTGGGAAGGTAGGGCACACTAGAGATGTGTGTCGGACATTGAACGGGCAGTGTTTGATATATGGAAATCCAGATCATCGGGTTACCACATGTCCCATGAATTCAAGGTCAGGAGGACCAGTACAACAATTTCCTGCTCTGCCAGCACCAGGGGCAGGACAGAATCGAGGACCAGCGGTAGCAGTGAGACCGTTGGCACAGCGCCCGTTCATGACACAAGCTCAGATGTTTCAGCAGCAGGGACCGCCGATGCAACAGCACCAGCATAGACCACCCCAGCATCATCAAGGAAGGGGCCAGCAGCAGCACCAGGCTAGGCCGCAACATGAGAACCAACAAGGAGGTCGAGGGCAGGCATTCACTCTGTCCTTGGAGGAGGCATTAGCATCGGAAGATGTTGTGGCAGGTAACATTCTCGTCGCCTCATATCCCGTAGTAGTATTATTTGATTCGGGAGCATCACACTCATTTATATCTGTATAATTTGTAACACGGCTAGGAATGGAATTCGAGGCATTGCCAGGGAGGTTAAATATACTCACTGGTAATGGGCTCGTAGGAGTTATTAGAGTTATTCTAGCGTGTAGCGTTGTAGTTTGCGGGCATTCCTTACCCGCCCAGTTGATAGAATTTCCTGTTAGAAATTTCGATGTTATCTTAGGCATGGACTGGCTGAAAGACAGTCATGCGACAATAGATTGTCATAGTGGGAGTATATCTTTTGATATTCCAGGCATGAAGAGGTTCACCTTAGTCAGATCAGAGGCAACTCAGCAAGAGCAGGGAGTAGTAACAGCAATGGAAGAAGTTCAGGTTCCGAAGGTAGTTGAAGAATTTCTAGACGTATTTTCCGAAGAACTTTCCGGTCTACCACCGGTTAGAGATATTGAGTTCAGCATAGAATTGGCACCTAGAACTAAACCGATATCAGATCGGGTTTACAGAATGGCGAATTCGGAACAGGCCAAGGTATATCAGCACATAGAGGAATTGAAGGAGAAGAAGTTTATCCAAGCTAGCATATCGCCGTGGGCAGCACCAGTGGTACTTGTGGGGAAGAAGGATGGATCATCCAGATTGTGCATTGACTACAGGAAGCTTAACGCGGCAACAGTAAAGAACAAGTACCCACTACCAAGGATCGACGACTTGTTTGATCAGTTGAGCGGGGCTAGAGTTTTCTCCAAGATAGATCTTCGGTCAGGCTATCATCAAGTGAGGGTTCGGAAGGAGGACATTCCCAAGACAGCGTTCAGGTCGAAGTATGGGCATTATGAATTTTTGGTAATGCCGTTTGGTTTGACCAATGCTCCAGCAATATTCATGGATTTGATGAACCGCATCTTTATGCCGGACTTAGATCAGTTTATCGTGGTATTTCTCGACGACGTTCTTGTATACTCTGCTAGTGAAAAGGAGCATGAAGACCACCTCAGAAAAGTGTTGCAGGTTCTGAGGGAGAACCAGTTGTATGCCAAGCTCAGCAAGTGTGAGTTCTGGACGGATCACATTTCATTTTTGGGTCATATCATATCAGGAGCTGGAGTAGCAGTGGATCCCAAGAAGGTAGAAGCAGTAGAGAGTTGGCCAGTACCCAAGACCGTAGCTGATGTACGGAGTTTCTTAGGATTGGCGGGATATTACAGATGTTTTGTATCAGATTTTGCAAGACTTTCAGCGCCCATGACCCGCTTGACACGAAAGGATGTGCCATTCGTTTGGTCGGCAGAATGCCAGTCATCATTTGAGAATTTGAAGCAGAAGTTGGTATCAGCACCTATTCTGACATTGCCAGTTGGACCCGGAGGTTTTACAGTATATTGTGATGCGTCAGATAAAGGACTTGGATGTGTCCTCATGCAGCACGGGAAGGTGATAACATATGCATCTAGGCAACTTCGAGACCACGAGAAGAATTATCCAACTCACGACTTGGAGTTGGCAGCAGTAGTATTTGCCTTAAAGCTATGGAGGCATTACTTATATGGTGATCGAGTGGACATGTACACAGATCACAAAAGTCTGAAGTACATTTTTACTCAGAAGGAGTTGAACATGAGGCAGAGAAGATGGTTGGAGTTGATCAAGGATTACGACGTGGAGCTTCAGTATCATCCGGGCAAGGCTAATGTGGTAGCAGACGCTCTCAGCAGAAGTGGCGGCACATTTATATTGACAATACATAAGCACATTTTAGAAGACCTTCAGGAAATGGGCATAGAAGTTATACTTCCTAGTGATATAGGAATTCTGGTAGGTCTACAAGTCCAATCTGACTTGGTAGATAGGATCAAGGCAGCTCAGGCACAGGACCCAAGGATTCAGAAGCTTAGGGCAGAGTGTGAGTCAGGGCTCAGGAAGGAGATACAAATTCATGAAGATAGTACCCTTAGGTTTGGATCATGCCTATGTGTGCCTAGTGGAGATATCAGACAGGAGGTTATGACAGAAGCTCACAGCTCTCAGTATTCTATACACCCTGGAGGGACCAAGATGTACCAAGATATCAAGCAACACTTCTGGTGGAATGGAATGAAGAGGGAGATAGCTAGATTTGTTTCCCGTTGCTTGGTATGTCAGCAAGTGAAGGCAGAACAGCAGAGGCCAGCTGGGTTATTGCAACCGCTTCCTATCCCAGAATGGAAGTGGGAACACATCACAATGGACTTTGTGACCGATTTACCGAGATCGCCAAGTGGTAAAGATGCTATTTGGGTGATAGTAGATCGGCTTACAAAGGTGGCACACTTTCTTCCTTTCAGAGTAGGGCAATCTACAGAAAAGTTGGCAGAGTTGTATATGCAACAGATAGTCAGGCAGCATGGAGTCCCTGTCAGTATTATGTCAGACATAGATTTAGCACGGCTTACCATCCACAGACGGACGGGCAATCAGAAAAAACAATTCAGACTTTAGAGGATATGTTGCGAGCTTGCACTCTGGATTTTGGAGGATCTTGGGAGAGCCACCTGCACTTAGTCGAATTCTCATACAACAACAGTTATCAAGCCAGTATCCAGATGGCGCCATTTGAAACACTATATGGTAAGAAGTGTAGGTCGCCACTAGCATGAGACGATATTAGAGAGAAGAAGATGTGTCACGCCCCAGAACCAGAATACTGGAGAGCGGAGGCTGACATAGCCAGCTACGTAATCCCAAAGTACGTTAATACTCTGAAATCACGTATAAGCTGTCAAGACATGGGGGTTACTCTACAAGCCATTAGTCAATCCTAAGGTTTAACAATCCTAGGTATCTCAATCACAGGCAATTATACAAGAGCAAAGAGTACGATCATCATACATACACTAGTAAGACGTCCCGAACCATATATATACATGAATGATCATGAAGCCAGTACCACAGAACTGAGGACTAGCTAGAGTATTAGTCATACATGATAAGGACTAGCTATAGTCTAGAATAAACATATCATGTTTATGCCCGTAGGCTACATTATCAAGGAAAATACCAAAACACGAGCTAAACACGTGCTCGGGGCTAAACGTTACAAGAGGAGAATTTACATATCAGTGGAAGAATGAAGAAGAAACCCACTGAGGCACTCTGGTACTCCGGCTGGTCACCGTCGAGTAGATGGTGCGGTAGATCCTTCGGGCTCTTCTATTAGAACCTGGCCATGCAAAACCAGTGGGGTCAGACCCCAAATAGCAAGTACCACAAAGAAGGCCGAACTATGAACTTAAAACCAGTAATCATAGGCAATCAACAGGGAGAGAAAGCAATAAGTAAAAGAGGATCGAGGTTCGTACAGTACCAACGCACTCATCCCGACATAGGAAGACAGTAAGTAAATCATTATTTGTCATAAAGTAAACTGGAGAACATGTTAAATAAATAGAAATAGGCAATATACGAAGAGAGGACGAAGGTACTGTTCCGGAAGCCAGGTTACAACCCTTAAACCAAACAAGGACCGGGATTGTAACCCTTCGCCTGAACAGAACTTGGTCCCTGATTATTTATTGCTAGAGGTGACAATCATTAAGTGATAGTGAGAGAGTGACAATATAGAGTATAATACATTAGAGTGACAATCATTGCAATCATTATCCTGGAACAAATAGGAACTGGATCTAGACAAGACTTATACTGGAAAGGTGATATACGATAGGATAACCATGGGACTATTCAGATAACCAGGTTACAACCCGTAAACCAAACAAGGACCGGGGTTGTAACCCTTCGTCTGAACAGAACTTGGTTTCTTCCACCATTTATCGGCAAGATAAAATAAAAAATTAGGACATGTAACAATCATGCACAAGATCAAGACAAGACTAGACAGATTGAACTCCATCCAACATTCACGGCCAAGCAATAAGTACGGCTTGATACTTTAACTAACTAGGGTTATCACAAGCCTTAGTTACTAGCAATATGCAATGAGATGTTCCTCCAGCCATAAGCCCTACAGCTAATCCAGGTTATCCAGGCGACTTGGATTCATTAAGCAGTTATCAATAATTATTAGGTAGCTTGGTGTGCACCACATGACAGTGTGCGTAGAAATTGTTTCATGAAGTGCCCCACATGACAGTGGGCAGGAAATATGCCCTACTCGACGGCAGGCTACAAGTCCAAACAATTGTGGCCGGGATAACGAGATCGCCTGTGACTGAGAAAATCTCTCATAACTACTGAATTATTCTAGTTGTTAACCTTAGCCATTTACAGTGGGTACCCATGACCGTGGTACTCAGAGGTCCCAGTCCTAGACATGATGTAAGACAAGACTGGTTCATTTGTACAAGCACAATCGTCCACGGTGTCCAGGTTATTCAATCTTGTCGTGTCATGCTAGCCGTCGCAACAGCATTTCGAGAAATATCATGTCAGGTTTATCATATCAAGAGTGTGCTACGGCGGGCCACTGTCAAGAATTATCATGTCAAGTTGTCATGTCAAATTGTCAGGTCAAGTTATCTTGTCAGGAGTGCACCACGGCGGGTCACTATCAAGTCATGTCATTTATCAAGGAGGGAAGAAACTTGCACAATTAAATAATAATATATTTATAATATATATATTCTTGAAGCCAAGGAGAAATTCTACAACTTTCATGTTGGGAGTGGGAAGAAATTTCGACCACAATTCAAGCAATAAAATATTAAACAATTAAAGTGGATAAGCAAATAAAATAATAAACAATCAAAGTGGACTCCATACGGCCAAGAGTGGGTGGGGTCACATACAGCCAACCAAAGCTCATGCGGCCAGAAAATAACTGAAGGGATCATGCGGCTAAGAATGCATGCAAGCGAATAAGACAAAAGATAGTGGGACCCTCATTAAATGCAAACTTACATTCAAGCAAAAGAAAAGGGCACGTGGCCACTCAAGTACAGAGGCCTTATGGCCTAAATTATATATTCTAGCCAAGTGGGACCCAAAAATCAATACAGCAAGGAAGGAAAGTTCACGTGAACCATTTAATTAATGATCCACGTGAAGCAATGATCACATGTATATAATAAGACATACAAGTGGAAGGGGCCATGTGGCCAAAATTCTCCAAGGCCCTGCGGCAGAGATTGTAAAAGAGGCCATGCGGCCAGGAAGGAATGTAAAGGAAAATAATGCAACATGGGGCTCTCCATACAATTAATGCAAGCTGGGCCTTTCAATCAAGCATTAAATAATAATGCAAGGCCAAGCACAAATTCTCATGCGGCCAAGACTAATAGTCCCTGCGGCCAGCAATTGTATGCGGCCAGGGATGTTCCTAGCAAATATTTAATTTCTATGAATAGCATGCGGCTACATGTGCTCAGTCAAGCAAATTATAATGTATATAAAATAAAGGAAAAGGCCATGCGGCTACTGAATGCCTAAGGGCCAGCAATGGAATAAGTCCATTGGCCAAATGTGTACTTGGCCATGCGGCTATGCTATTATGCATGCGGCTACCACTTATTTCCCATGCGGCTACAAGTGTTGGAGCTAATCCATATACGGTCCAGTGTTTACAAATGGACATTAATATTATTAATGTCCCTACTACATGTAAAAGCAAACCATGCAACTTAATAATAAAAAAATGCAACCACTTTATACATAAATATGTAAGCTTGTAAGCTGATGCATGTATTGCATGCAATTCATGTACTAATGCACGTAGGTTAATTACTAAGCAATGCATGCTTGCCTTAATGGCTAATGCCTGCAAGCCAAATATTGGCCAAACATTCTTATGCGGTTAAGTGAGATTATTACATGCGGCCGAGTGAGATCCATATGCGGCTCAACTTGCTGGCTTTAGGCCATGCGGCCACAGTTGGTTGCTAAGGCCATCTCATTAATCTCATGCAACAAAATTATTTAGATAAGGGTCATGCGGCATCATTACAAATAATTGGCCAATGCGGCCAAAATATTTGCATGCGGCCAAATGCAAAAGTGCAAAAGCCTATGCGGCAAGCAATTTATGCATGCGGTTCAAAAATACAAACAAGCATGCAGCTCCAAAAATGCAATTAAATGGTTTCCCACAGAGACTATGTCCATAAAAATACCATGGCCTCCATTATCCACCAACTACAATAGAAACCCAAATTCAGACTTCCATGGGTCAAATTCGGGTAAAATAAAATTCTCTACAACCTGGAACCACAAGTCAAAATATGCAAGTTTAACAGATCAAATCCCATGAAAATCGAATTTGCTTCCAAGTTAGATCTACAACAATCTATCCCTCAAAATAGAAAACTCCAAGTTCTAAACATGCTTAGAAAGTAACAAGGAAGAGAATGGAACAAACGAAATTGAAATAATCCAACGTTCGGCAAGGTGCACTTGCCTTGGGCTGGAGGAAGAAGATGAAGATGGAAATGAAAATAATGGAAAAGAGAGTGGTAGGTGGCTTATATAACATGCCCAAGCAATCTCCACCATTCATTCTTCTCCACTCAATCTAAACCATACACCTCTCTCATAAAGAACCAAACTAAATCAAACAAAGTCCAAGTGGAACGGAATCAAATAAAACCAAATCCAAGTTAAACCAAGTCATAAAAATCCAACACTTCAAAAATTTTTAAAATATCACGCAAATCGATAAATACGAAATACGGCTCAAATAAACACGTATCCATATAAAATATCGATACAGTGAGACGGGTCTCACAAGATGCTAGGCCCAGAAATGATTGTTCAGACAGTTGAAGTGGTTAAGGGAATTAGAGAGCGACTTCGAGTTGCGCAGGATCGGCATCGTCATTGGGCGGACCAGCATCGTAGGCCACTAGAGTTTTCTGTTGGGGACCACGTGTTCTTGCGGATCTCACCTACCCGTGGGGTCATTAGGTTTGGCATTCGCGGGAAGTTGAGTCCGCGGTACGTGGACCCATTTGTTATCCTTGATAGGATAGGCAATGTTGCTTATCGTTTATTCCTTCCACCTTCGTTATGAGAGGTGCATGACGTATTTCATGTATCTCAGTTACGAAGGTATGTATCGGACCCAAGCCATATCCTTGATCATTCTGAGATGGTTATTGGTACCAACCTGTCTTACGAGGAGCAGCCTGTGTCCATCTTGGACCGAAGAGAGAAGATACTCAAGAACCGAATAATTAGCTTTGTCCGGATTGCTTGGGGTTATCACTCATTAGGAGAGTCAATGTGGGAACGTGAGGATGATATCCGATCACGGTATCCGCACCTGTTTGACTCACAAGGTATATCTCTCTCTGTATACCTTGATTGTTTTAACTCCTCATGCTTGTCACCTTATGAATAGAATTGCTTGGTGTCGTCGATAGTTAAACATAGATACGCTATTTGCTACTTGACATTGTGAAATGATTGCTTACTCAATTGCTTATGCTTAGATTAGTTTAGCTTTGATGTTCCTATCCTGCGTTGATTTGAAATTCTGAGGACGGAATTTTTTTCTAAGGAGGGTAGAGATGTCATTTCCCGCTCCTAGAATACGTATTTATTTAATATTTATTATGTATTGTTCTGTAATTAAACCCATTTTTATTTTATGTTAATTAATTTTCTGTAATTTTATTTCTGTATTTTATTTTCTGCTTTTATACTCTGCTTTAGCTATACTTTGGGTTCGGCTTGGATTGGATTAAGTATGTTGGTTCATCATGAATCTCCACCTACCACCACCCCTTCATTTAAAGCCCATCTTCTTTCTCTCTCTTCATTACTTCACCATTACTCTTCTTACACTTCTTCTTCTCCCTCATAAACTCTTTCCCACCTACTCAGCCGCCAAGGCAAGTGCCAAACTTGCTTCATAATGGAATCCCAGTTTTATTGTTCCATCATCTTCCTTACTAAATCTTAAGCCTTTTTTAGTACTTAACATTTTCAATTTCCATGGTTCATTTCTTGTAGATCTAAGTTTAATACATTTTCGGATTTCTTAGATTTTGATTTAGTAAACTTTGTTATTTTTCAAGTTTTGATGGTTTCATATTGTAGAGAATTTTGTTTTACCCAATTTTGACCTATGGAAGTCCAGTTTTGGGCTTGGAATGAAGGAATTAGGGAGCTCGGAAGCAATGGCTTCCCATGGTTCTCCTTCTCAGAAAGTGGAGAAGAAGGGCAATGCTTGACCGCATGAGTTTTTCATGCGACAAGTCTTCTTGGGCCGCATGAAGAGTTTCGGCCGCATGGAGTTCTGGCCGCATGGAGTGTCCGGTCGCATATAATTATGAGCCGCAAACCCGATGATTTCCAACCGCATATGTCCCGTCCAATTTTAGCCGCACGAGTTTTACATTTTGGCCGCATATGGCTTAACTCTGTCTGTATGGCACTGTTCAACCGCATGAGGCTCATCATTTGGGTCGCATAGGCTTGGTCGATTCCAGACACATGGATTTAGTTTACCCGCAGCCGCATGAGCTATTTCCCCCAAGCCGCATAAAGCTTAGTAATACTAGCCGCATGGACCTTGGCGACCTTTGGCCGCATGGCATCTTGAACCGCATAGGACTCGTCTCAATTCCAGCCACATAAAGACTTATCATCACGACCGCATGAGAATTGTCATTTAGCCCCATAGGCTTGCCTTTTCGAGCCGTATGTAATTTATTAATCACATATGCATGTTTTATTCAGCCGTATGGACCAATAACTTCCCGGCCGCATGGACTATAGCCCATAATGCCCTTTGAGCTAATTCTGTCCCGAATGGACATAAATTAATATTGATTGTCATCTTGGCATTAATTAACATTGATTGTTATCTTGATTAAATAATTGATCATGCGTTCCTAGTTAGAACTAAGAGACTGGCTAGTCGTCTTATTAAATTGAATGAATGAGACACGTTCATATTATGAACCATCGAAATCGACTGGCTAATCCCGAATATTGGCATACAGGCTCATACAGGCTTCAATTTATTTATTTATTTATTTATTTATTTTCTACAACAGCAGCATGTGTACTTTATGGTCAAGGTATGATTATTCTGTGGTTAGTTTTGATTGTTACATTACGCTATGTAAGACCTACAACTTAACCGCACGGGTATCGTTGTAGAGTTGTGCATATCGTACCCCGTACGCAAGTACTCATTCTGAATGACCATGATCCACGGCATGGGATTTCACTCAACATAGAGACTATTAAGTTAAATAAAATAATGATTACATGGAGAGAATAGATTTCCGAGTTCTTATATGACAGCCCTCTTGGGGACTATTAAGTACCCGACAGGCCGGCTGGTTTCCAGAGATACTGCAAATCTGCCATACGGGCAGGGAGCGGTATCTGGTTATATTATTTATTGTATATTGTATATTGATGACGGGCGTCCCGTTGGGACTCGTCTAATTCATGATTGGCGCAATTGATTGACTGGATAGACTAGCCTTACTTGCACATAGTAAGAACTGAGGAATCCCTATTGCATAATTCCAGGATAACTTGGAACTCATAGTAGCAAGCCGTAGTAGTTATATGGTCGTTTAAATTGATTTGTTTGTGTACTATACCTACTCTGTTAACTAACTGAGATGATCGGAATGTCAGGGCATGACGGGTCAACTTCTGTCCTTGTTTGGTTGGAAAGTTGGTTCGAAATATCGTGATGTGATGTGAATCCCAGTAGTCAGCAGAGATCTATTTATTATGTTTTCTATTACTGGTTTTATTCCTCATATCGTGCTTCCTTGCGGTACTTGCTATTAGAGGTCTAACCTCTCTGGTTTTGAATGGCCAGATTTAGAGCCGGTTTCCGAGGATCCAACTTACTTATACCTCCAAGATGGTCAATACTAGAGGGATGATCGTAGGAGGACTCGAGTGGGTTTCTTACTTCCCCGCTCGTTTTGTTATCTACTTTATACTTTGCTGTTTGGCACCGACATGTTAGTCGGATTGTCTTGTACTTACTTTTGTATAATTGTAACTAAAGTCAGGCTACAGCTGATAAACAATTGTGTATACTTTGCTACATCATCTGGCTATGTTTTGTAAAGCCAGATATCAAGAACATTTGGATTGAGCGTTTTGGGATGTCTTACTGCTTCATCTTACATGTTCTCTGTTTCTGTTTCTTGTTCGAATGATTGAGACAATAGATGTGAAGTGACCATAGGGAGACTTTCATGTAGTATGCACCCCCTCGTCTTTTGGACAGCACTGATCGTATTATACGATATTCATCTACCCGTAATACGTAGCTGGCTGAGTCATTCCTCCGCTCTCCAGTATTCTGGTTCTGGGGCGTGACAGCATTACAACTCTACCCACCTTAAAAGAATTTTGTCCTCGGAATTTAATCAAGAGGCTAGAGATACAATGACAAGCTATACTAAGCAATCAATCAAACAATCAATCATGCAAGCAAGGAATTTGAAGGCATAGAAAAGAGTGAAGACATCCTGCTAGGAACCTCTCTGTCGATTCTGAATCTGAGCTGGGGTCAGGGCATACTGTTGGGGTCTCTGCTGCTGGAATACTTGAGCCTGAGGCGGCAATGGCCTCGGAGGCTGGTACTGCTGCTGCTGCTGCACTGGTGTTGGTCCCCTTACCGAGGGACTAGTCTGGACCGATGATGAACTCGCCCTATTCGGACAGGACCCTATCTTGTGATCCGGTGCTCCATAAGCCAAGCACAATCCCCGTACTCTGCGATATTCTGATACTACATGCCCTGGCTTCCCACAATGAGTGCGGCCCATTGCGGAAGACTGCTTCTGCTTCTGCTGCTGAGGGGACGTCAATGTCGAATGCTGAACCGACATAACCGAATCCGCCCTTTGGGGAACTCCAATAGTCAAAGCCCTAGCTGCCGGGGCTGGTACTGAAGACTGGGTCATCTGGCCGTGAGACCGCTTCCGACCTTCGGTCTTGTCCACTATCCTCTGGGAGGTATACTCATGCCTCCTAGCTGCCCTCAATACCGCATCAAAAGTCTGATGCTCAAACTGCTCCACCGCCAGCAAAATTTCTAGGTGGAGTCCCTGCTGAAACCGCTGGGCTCTATCGAACTCGGTCGCCACCAAGGTGGGAGCAAACCGACTAAGCCTGGAAAACTCGGCCGCATACCCATCGACCGTCCTGTCCATCTGCTTCAAATTGGTGAACCTGGTCTGTAGATCATACCGAGCTACAGCATCGAAGTACTTGGTCTGGAATCTCTTACGTAATACTGCCCAGGCAATAGGTGCCACTAATCCAACGGCCTGTGCCGTCCACTAGCTGTGGGCCAAATCCAATAACTGTAGGCGCACCACGGCCACCTTCTCGTTCTCGGGCATCTTCGCCGCTTCTAGAATGACCTCAGTGTCCTGAAGCCAAACATCAGCAGCAATGGCATCTTCGCTACCATCGAAGAAAGAAGGGTTCAGGCGCTTGAAACTGTTGGCCGCACTATTCCCTGGATGACCGCCTCTGTTCAGAGCATCTTGTACTGCCTGGTGCAATGCATCACCTCGGCGATCTTGAGAAGCTAACAGTAATCTGATGAGACATACCAAAGTGCCATCATCAGGCTCTGTAGGCTGGACTGGCTGAACTGGTGGCTCTTGACCCCAGTAGGCATGACTCTGGAGGCTACTCCTGAATGCTGGGCTTGATCCCCAGGTTGCTGCTGGTCCACGGGAGGTACTTCGCCTTGCCGATCGGTAGGACCAGGAACAATGCCGCTGAAGAAGACGGCATAGGGAACAATAAGGAAGGACCAAGACAGATCAACGATACAAGCATGTGATCAGGTCGAGAATCTCAGGGATGAGAAGATACATACAGAGATCAAGGGCGAGTGCTGATTGAGACATCTATTCGGTAAACCCTCACATATCTTGATTTTCAAGACCCTGCATGGGCCACCACTTAAACCATGTAACGCCCCAGAACCAGAATACTGGAGAGCGGAGGTATATATAGCCAGCTACGTATAATGAAATGGAATCCATCTCACCATACGGTCATGGCTGTCTAGATATATGAGGGTTTAACTACAATCCATCAGTCTCCTATGGTCAATAACAAGCCTAAATGTCTCAATCTCAAGCAAGCAAGTAAAGTTACAAGATGTAAGATCACCAAATATACAATAGTAAGGCGTCCCAAACATTACATATTCAGGTGATCATGAAGCTAGTCGTTACAAAATATGAGGACTAGCAAGAGTTCAGTCATACATGATCAACCCTAGGATCTGTCAATCATGTTACAGCCTGTAGGCAGACAGTAATAAGGTATGCAATACGAGCTAACAGGTGCTCGTCGGCTAAACGCCTCAAAATAAAAATTTTACAATAGAGTGGGAGAGCCAAAATAAACCCACTCGTTGCCAGGATTCCGTCTAGTGGTCACCATCTGGCTGGAAGGTCGGTGGATCCTCTGACGCTGCTCCAAAATCTGGCCATACAAAACCAGCTGGGTCAGACCCCAGAAAGAGCAAGTGCCACAAAGGAGGCTTCACTTAAGAACTAAACCAACAATTAACACAGAATATAATAAGTAGTAAGAACTGGAAATATGGAAGAAAAATCAGGATAATATACGACGAGAAAACCATGGAACTATTTAGATAACCAGGTTATAACCCGTAAACCAAACAAGGACCGGGGCTGTAACCCTTCATCTGAACAGAACTTGGTTTTCCACCATTTATCGACAAGATAATATAAGAAATCAGGTCATGTAACAATCTTGTACAGGATTAAGACAAGACTAGGCTGATTATGCCTCATCCAACAATTACGGCCAAGCAATAAGTACGGCTTGATACTTTAACTAACTAGGGTTATCACAGGCCTTAGTTACTAGCAATATGCAGTGAGATGTTCCTCCAGCCACAAGCCCTGCAGCTAATCCAGGTTATCCAGGCAACTTGGATTCATTTAAGCAATGCCTCGTTATTTTCCACATATCAGTGAATCTAGACTTGTGCCCTACTCGAAGTCCAACAATGGTGGTCGGGATAAAGGGATCGCCTGTAACTGGGGAAATTTCTCATGACTACTGAATTATTCTAGTTATTAGCCTTAGCCATTTACAGTAGGTACCCCTGACCGTGGTACTCAGGGATCCCTGTTCTAGACATGATGCAAACATTACCGGTTCAATTGTACAAACACAATCATCCACGGTGTCCAGGCCATTCAATCTTGTCATGACATGCTAGCCGTCGCAACAGCCATCGAGATATATATCATGTCATGTTCACTGTCAGGAGTGCGCCACGTCGGGCCACTATCATGTCATGTCATTTGTCAAAAGTGCACCACAACGGATCACCATCATACGATTTATTTATCAATACATTCATTTGGAGTGCACCCCAACGGGTCACTAACAATCATAACAATAACAATTCGTGTTTAAGGAAACAATTTAGAATCATACATTATTAATCATAATATTATAATTGTAAAGACAAATAAGACAAAAGATAGTGGGACCCGCAATTAATACAAGTATGCCATGCGGCCTGCCAATCACTATACAATATGCGGCCAGCACACATTTGCTGCATGCGGCCAAGAATGATAAATAGGCCATATGGCCAAGAGTATTCTGCTAAGGCCATGCGGCCAAAAATATTATGCTAAGGCCATGAACTGGTCCATACGGCCAGGAATTGGTCCATGCGGCCAATGCAATTATTTGCTAATGGCATATGCGACCAAAAATACTAGAGATGGCCATATGCGGCCAGGAATATTAGCCATATGCGGCTAAATGGATTATTGGCCATATGCGGCTCACTAAGTATATAATGCAGCTAATGCATGCAAAGGCCAATAAATATATATAAGCATGCAACTAATGCATGCAAAGGCCATATGCGGCTAGGAAATGGCCAATGGCCTATGCGGCAATGCATGCAGATGCTTGCATGTAATTAATTAAAGGGCCATACGGCCAGATGCATGCAATTAATTAAAAAGGTCATACAGCCAACAAATGAATGCTCATGCGGCCCAGCAAATAAACACTTGTACGTGGCCAGCTAATGCATTGAGCCTATGCGCCCAACTCAATTAAATATTCAATTAAATGGCCATGCGGCTCAGAGCTAAGAAATGCTCATGCGGCCAAAAGTACAATTAATGGCTCCCACAGAGAACATGTCCATAAAAAATACCATGGCCTCCATGCTCCACTAAACAACAATAGGAACCCAAATCCAGACTCCCGTAGGTCAAATTTGGGTAAAATGGAATTCTCTACAACATGGAACCATCAAATAGCAAAAATATGTATGTTTATTAGATCAAAACTCCTGAAAACCAAAAATACCACAAGGCTAGATCTACAAGAAATTAACCACGGAAATGAAAAATACTAAGTACTAAAGTAGGTTAGAAACACATGAGAAAGACAATGGAACAATAAAACGGATTTCCTCCATGAAGCAAGGTGCACTTGCCTACACCTTCCTGGTAGGTGGAAAGAATTAATAGAGAAAGAAGAAGAAGTGAATGAGGAGAGAGAAAGGGGGTTGGTGGCTTAAATGATAGATGGTGGTAGGTGGGGTTCATGCTAACCCAAACCCAACCGAACCCAACCAAACAAAACCAAGCCAAGCCAAGCCACACCAGGATGAGCCCAAAATAAGCTAAACCAGGATCAAGACAAGTCTAACTACAGGTCAGGATTCCGTACACGTATATAAAATACGTAATACGAACCACGGGCATTACAGACTGCCATAAATTGTAGCAGTCCTGTTGTATAGCAAGGCCCTTTCAAGACTACCATAATTTCTGGCAGTCCTCAATACTACTAGGACTGCCAAAAATTATGGCAGTTCTGTTGTACAGCAAGTCCCTTTCGGGACTGCCATAATTTTTGGCAGTCCTCAATACTCTAGGACTGCCAGAAAGTCCCTTTCGGGACTGCCACAATTTCTGGCAGTCCTAAATACTTCTAGAACTGCCAGAAATTATGGCAGTCCTGATATAAACTTGCTCAACAAATCGATTTCTTCTAGAATTTTGGTTTCATCCATAATTTCTTCTATTAATGAAGAAAAATTGATTAAATGATTAATAGATTTGATAACCCAATTTCTTCTACAACTAGGGTTTTATCCATAAACTAGGGTTTGGAGAAAAAAAATATGAGATGTTAGAAGGAGAAGAAAATATGAGATATTAGAAGGAGAAGAAAATATGAGATATTAGAAGGAGAAAAAATTATGAGAATTAGGATTTCATCCATAAACTAGGGTTTCATCCAATTTCTTCTTTCTTCTTGTTCTTCTTTTTCTTCTTCTTGTGAAGAAGGAGAAGAGAGAAAAAAAAATTAAAAGAGTTATTTTTTATACCTAAGAATTGGATAGCCCCGAGTAAAATTTTCAGTGGCAAACTTGTAAATAAATGAAAGTTAAGAATGGACAGCCCTGATCAACTTTTGTTGTGCCCTTATAAATAGCCTTTTGAGAATGTCGGTCTGCTCACTAATGTATAATGTAATTGACATAATTGTTTTTTTTTGGGGGGGGGGGGGTTACAAGTCGGAGATTTGACTGGTTTTCAAGTGTGTTTTTGTTGACCATTTATAAATTCAATGTTTTTTAATTTATCGTTTTGTATTTTAAGGTTGAGTTTGTTTATATGTATATTTGATATTTTTCCAACCCTATAAACCTATACAATAAATTACGAAAAAAATTATATATTTGATAAATTATCTTAACAATTATATTGAACCACCAACGTGGTGGTCTAATGCTAACACTTGACGGAAAAAAGAAGAGTCGAAGTATGTTCGAATAGTAACTAAATTGGAAGAGCCCGAATAATAACTAAACTGGAGGGACCTTAGTGCTAGTAGCCCATGGCCATGGGAGATCACAGTATTACCTAAAAAGACGATCATATTGAATACACATTAAACTATTGTCATTAATAATCTTCTTATAATCAACTTTAGGTGTCAAATGGGTTTAACCTTAGTCATACTATTTATTTGTTTTCATTAATACTGCAACTTTAGGTGTCAAATGGGTTTAACCTTAGTCATACTATTTATTTGTTTTCATTAATACTGCAACTTTAGGTGATAAAAGGGGGTTTAACCTTGGTCATACTATTTATCTGTTCTCATTAATATTGCAACTTTAGGTGACAAAAGGGGTTCAACCTTCATCACAATATTTGTTTGTTCTCGTTGATTGCAACTTTAGGTGTCAAAAGGGAATTAACCTCGATCTTACTACTATTTGTTCTCGTTGATACTGCAATTTTAGGCATCAAAAAGAGTTTAACCTTGGTCATACTATTTATTTGTTCTCGTTAATATTGCTCTATCATAGTTAGTTTGAATGAAAAGTAGGATGACCGGAGGCTAACTAGGACGTAGTTAGAGCACTAATTGATTGGCGTTGGTTGTCGGATTAGATTTTCAACAATTATGTCATTGTTGTGCACACAAGACAACTATGAGTTACACATCCAAGATATTGGTCTCAATTATGAGCAAACACTAATGAATCATCCATGGTGCTCGACAAAAACACTAATGAACCATCCATGTTGCTTGACAACTCTAATTATTGATTCGTGGTGGGACTCCTCCCTCGTGTAGATACACGAACCCTAAGAGTCGATGACGTGGGACCACTAGTTGGTTAACACGAACTTGATTTAGATTTTAGTTAGTTGGTTAGATTTGTTTTATTGAATTTGAGTTATATATGGATAAATAATTTAGAGACCAATTTATACCTTGTTATTTTTATTTGTACATATAAAGAAAATATCAATATTGCAAATTTCTTAAAACCAATCAATGTGTTATATTGAGATTGGGAAAAACTTGTGTGTTATTATTCAACAAATTAATTTAAAAAATCATTCACCCTATTATAGTTGTTTGGTAAAAAAGACCACATACTATTCCATATTTTGTATATATTTGATGAAGAATATAACATATACATTCCATATTTTGTATATATTTGAAGAAGAATATAACATTTTCCTTCCGGTCTTAGTTTGTGCCGAGTTTTCTTAATGCGATTATTGTCAAGAGTGTCTTTTTTTTTAAAGGACAATAGTGTCATATATATGTTTATTGTTCACATGTGTGTATTTTAGTGCCAAACCCCCCTAACACCATAAACTAACTGTCCCACATCGACAACATCATTATTATCATATTCAACATCGACTACATCCATAACAATCATTGACTACGTCAATAACAGAAACCACACATCGATATTGAAATTTATATGACTTTTGTTCGTCTTAGTTAGATTTTAATTGCATTTTTATGTATCTAGTTGTATGGTTACTGGTTATTGGGCTATGTTCCTTAAAATTCAACTTGTTAGACTTATGTTTTTTCTTTTGCATTGTATTATATGCTTTATTAATCATTTACGAATTATATTTGAGTTTTCGTATTGCTAAAAGGGGTCATTTAAAAAATTCACTTATTTTTCCAAACAATAGGTTGGCTCTTTATCAAGTAAACAATTGTTGTATCTTCTCGTATTGCTTACTTGGTACTAATTGAGCCCAACCCAATGTCACGCCCCGCTCCCAGAATACGATGAGCCGAGTACGTAACAACATCCCCAGGCTATGCGACATATGAATACACCAGTACCCACATTCGCGATTATCACCCGTAGGGTTCTAGGATAGGTTGATCACAGGTCACTATCTCATAATAAAATCAATATTGTTCTATAATGGACATTCTAAGCTATAAATAGGAAAATGAACTACTCTACCCAATGTAACAATTAACCCAAAATGATATAAAAGTATACATGAATAATGATATAGAGAGTATTCTGATTTCGACATAATTGCCTTCAAAAGTAAAATCTCGTTCTTGTTCTCCAGCTTCCTTTCAGCTTGTCGTAGCAGTTCCTTGGAAGTATGTCTACAAATCTAGTGAACAATACTAGGTCGTCAATACGACGAGCAAGCCCTCGGTCAAAGGAGAGAGTTAAGAATACATGATGATAAGATAAATGAATACAAGAAGGAGCATACTTAAACACATGAACTTATACCGCAGGATATCAGACAAGTAGTACATAGCTCTCCAAAGTAATGTCACAAGGAACATATAAGACCTTTTTATACCTGAATGCAAGTTAGAGAAACTCTTCTGGATCACACACACACGCCTAACATCTCAACAATAACCCCATTTGATCAGGCTCGTACAAAACGGGTGGTGCTTAGATTATCCATCCGTTTGTACTATCACATATTGATGTGATTACAAGAAAGATAGCTTCATGAGTTATTTCCGAATCATCTGGGTCGAATCATCGAATCATGAGCTATAAAAGAAATTCGTATGACTTGAACTTTTCCAAGAATATCGAATCCATTCATTAGATAGCTGAGCTGAACTCAGGGCCTGGATGTCTAATAAATTAATATGTATTCTGAGCTAAAACTTAGGGTATTGTGCAATGGATAGCTGACCTGAAACTCAGGGCCTGGATGTCCAATTGCGATCAAGAAAGTGAGCTAAGCCTCACCCCGGATATTCGTGCGGCCGCACGAACACCATATCAGGGACTGATCAGTACGAAAAATAAAAATCATATTGCAAAGAAGTCAGTCTGGTGTGATCCAATGGTTTCTCTCCCATCCCAATGCAACCTATTCTAGACATTCGGATTCCATAGAAACTATCCCTTAAGCCTTAAAAGTCAAGTCATATTCAAGTAATAGTTTCGTCTTTTCCGAAACTACGAGAGTCCAGGGAAGTATTGGAACCAAAGCAAAATTCTAAGATATCTAATTAGACAATGATTTCCAAGAATCCCTCCGATGCCATAGATCGGAGATGGTTGGTTCCAATGAACTAGAACTCAAGTCAAAAGTTTCTAAAAAGTTCGAATTCTCGGAAAAAGACCATCTCCAGAAATTTCCAAAAATTTCGGCAGAGTCTTCTTTGTATTTACTGACCCGAAAACATTTCCAGAACAAATAAACACAAAGAATAAACATATGGGCTCGCCGACCCCTTCGGTGGAGCAATCCTCAACACCGGCAACACGCAATATATAACCGGGTACGCCGACCCCTTCGGTGGAGCAACTCTCAACACCGGAAAACACACATTCATTTATATATATATAATTTAAATAAACTTTCTTACCATTGTAGGCAAACTAACAAGCAAGCAAGCAATTTTAAATGGCAATGTGTATTACCTAAAATGATGTAAAACCCCTAAATTTCTACTATTTTTTTTTATTTAAATTTGGTACTGATTTAAAATTTTGTATTGTACGTCGCGTAATCGTATTGTACGTCGCGCACGAAATTTTATTTTTCTTGCTCGTCGAGTGCGAATATGTGCGAGCGTACATATTTTAGAAAAATATTTTTCTAATTTTATAGTTTCAAAATAATTTTTTTAGCTATCGTACCAAAATTCCAAGCTCATTATTTTATTTATTTTATTTATACAAAGTCTTTCGTTTATAACAATTATTGATAATATTCTTGTGCATACGTATATATTTTCTAAATATTTTACTAGTTATTTTAAATAAAAATGTAATTTTTGAGATTTATTAATATTAATATTTTATTATTCAAAAAGATATTTAAAAATATTTATTTTTTTTGAAATTATTATTATTGGTATTTTGAAAAATATATTTGGAAGTTATTGTGGCCATTTAAATCTTTTTGGATTTATTTAAATAGATTAAATTAATATCCATATTTGGAATTTGAATTATCTTATTTGATTTTAAACTAAATGATGTAATTTAATTAGATTTAAAATTGGATTTTGATTTGAATTTGGATTTGATTGATTTAAATTTATTAGTAGCAATTATCTAAAAGGGGATTTAAATCTTTTTCTAATCCCTATCCAATTGGGAATTCCCACATCCTATAAATAGGATGGTACTCCTCCATATTATTTTCTCCACAAATCATCTTCCATAAATTCCACAACCCAAAATATTCACGCCATAAACCATTACCATCATCCCACAGCCAGTGTGCATTGTGTCCGTGTCCACTCTTCCAATATACTATTTTATTACATATACATTTTTTTGCGCCGTGTCGAACACACCCCGAGACTTCATCCCTAACCTCGACACATACTAACAAAACTCATCTAATCCTAACCCAAACCTGACACGTCCTTGGCCGCCTTCCCCCTACCTCGGCCGTCACTGCTACAGTGCCTCCTCGTCGGACACCACAGCCCAGCCCCGCCAGAGCCCGCACTCCTCATCACCATTCTCCGGTCGACCTCCCCTTCCGCCAGCAACATCATCACCGCCACCATACTTCTCCATCTCGTCACAGACCATACACCACTGCCACCCCTGCTCTCGTACAGCTTCCACGACCTCCCGTCGTTCTATGTACGACCACCGACTGACCACCCCTATACCACCAACTCTGACCCGATCCCTAACTTCCACCGTGTGCGGGCACCTCCGTTGACGGCAACAAAAAAAGAGAGGAAAAGACAGAACCCTAACCTCCTCCTTGTCATCGTACCCTCGCCGCCTCGACCCTTTCCATGTGTCGCCACCACTCCACAGCGTCGGTGTCTCTCCAGCGACGTTGTCTCGTCCGGCAGCCCACGGCAATAGGTGCTAATGCCTCGGCCGAGTCCACCACGAGCACGAGCCATCGCCTCCTCCGCGGGTTCACGCTTCGGAGCCTAGCCGTCCCTCACCGCTTCCCGACTCCCGCATCGCGGTCACCGTTTGTCACTCCCCGTTCCCAGAATGCGTATTTTAATACGTATATTGCTTGAATGTATTTATTTAATATTTATCATGTATTATCCTGTATTTAAATTCCTATAACTTCATGTTAATTAATTATCTGCTCTTTAATTTTCATGTTAATTAATTATCTGCATTTTATTTTCTGTACTTTATTTTCTGCAATTTTATTATCTGCTCTTTAATTTTCATGTTAATTAATTTCCTACAATTTTATTTCCTGTATTTAATTTCCTGCAATTAATTTTCTGTTTTTTACCTCTTTGCCTTGCTTTCGGGTTGGCCTTGGATGAGCCCCCTTAAACCCGGCCCAATAGCTCCCACCTACCACCCCCTTTGCTATTTAAAGCCACATCTCCTTCTCTCTCTTCATTACTCATTCTCACCATTACTTCTTCTTCTTCCACACCACTTCTCCACCTACCAGCAGTAGGCAAGTGTAATCTTGCTTCTCCATCGTCCATTCTTATGGATCATTACTCTTCCTCTCATGATCCTGAGAGAGTTTAGTGCTTGGCATTTTTGATTTCTGTGGCTTGTTTTCTCTAGATCTAAGTTGTTACATTTTCGGTTGTGCATGGGCTCTTGATCTCCCAACTTGGCGTGTATTTCTGGCACTGGAGCGAAGGCTCCATAGGACTTGGAGTTCGGAAGATGTTACACGCACACGTTCTTACGTGCTCGCGTAAAACATTAGCCCAGTCACGCACACGTTCTTATGTGTCAGCGTGTATTTTTAGTCACGCACACGTTCTTACGTGTCAACGTGTACTTTTAGTCACGCACACGTCTATACGTGTCTGCGTGAATTTTGAGTCACGCTCACGTTCTTACGTGCGTGCGTGGATTTTAGTCACGCTCATGTCTTTACATATGTGTGTAAATTTTGAGTTACGCACACATCTTTGTATGCGTGCGTGGATTTCCTAGTTCACGCTGTGCGTGCGTGGATTTCCTATCACGTTCACGCTGTGCGTGCGTAGATTTCCTATCACGCTCACGCTGTGCGTGCGTGGATTTCCTATCACGGTCACGCTGTGCGTGCGTGGATTTCCTATCACGTTCGTTCTGTGCTTGCGTGCGTGACTTTTCACGCTCACGCTGTGCGTGCGTAGATTTCCTATCACGTCCATGCTGTGCATGCGTGAATTTCTTATTACCCTTCACACTATGCGTGCGTAGATTTCTTATCACGCTTTTTCATGCTCATACGCTCATGCTTGCCAGCGTGAATCACGCTTCACGCTCACGCTATGCGTGCCAGCATGAACCACTTTTCACGCTCCCTCCTTCATGCTAGACTTGGCGTGACTTATTGACCTTAGCATAGACTTGTTGGCGTGACTTCCTAACTTTGGTGTTTCTATTTTGTTCTCTAATTTATTCATTTAATGGTGGCACGATAATTCTCCTATTATATCCCTACGCCTATGAACTTGATAATCTTAGCATGTTAATGATTGTGTATTAGTGCCCTGTGTTTTGATTGATTGATGGATACCTAGTAAGACTGGAACTTAACCTTGAGAGCTATAGACTCGACCCCATTTAATGATAATTTACTTTCATGCCTTGTCACCATTGATGACGATGGTTGTCTTGACTAAATTGATCATGCGTTCCTAGTTGGAACTAAGAGACTGGCTAGTCGTCTTATTGAATTGAATGAATGAGACACGTTCATGTTAATGAACTATTGTAATCGACTGGCTGATCCCGAATATTGACATATATGCACATGCAGGCTTCAATCTATTTATTTATTTATTTACTTATTTATTTTACAAAAGAAGCATGTGTACCTTATGGTCAAGGCATGATTACTCCGTGGTTAGATTTGATTGTTGTATTACGCTATGTAAGACCTACAACATAGCCGTACGGGTATCGTTGTAGAGTTGCGTATATCGTACCCCGTACGAAAGTACTTGAATGACCATGATCCACGGCATGGGATTTCACTCAACGTAGGGACTATTAAGTTAAATAAAATAAATGATGGCATGGAGAGAATGGATTCCCGAGTTCTTACATGGCAGCCCCCTTGGGACGAGTAGTACCCGACGGGCCGGCTGGTTCCCACAGATACGGCAAATCTGCCACACAGGCAGGGAGCGGTATCTGCTTATATTATTATTGTATATTGATGACGGGCGTCCCGTTGGAACTCGTCTAATTCATGCATGGCGCAATTGATTGACTGGATAGACTAGCCTTGCTCGCACATAGTAAGAACTGAGGAATCCCTATTGCATAATTCCAGGATAACTTGGAACTCACATTAGCAAGCCGTAGTAGTTGATTGGCCGTTCAAGATGATTTGTTTGTGTACTGCACTACTCTGTTACCTAACTGGGATGATCAGAATGTCAGGACATGACGGGCCAACTTCTGTCCTTGTTTGGTTGGGAGGTTGGTTCGAAGTGTCATGTGATGTGAATCCTAGTAGAAAGCAGAGATCTATTATCATTATATTCTTTTACTTACTGGTTTAGTCCTTCATATCGTCCTTCCTTGTGGTACTTGCTATTAGAGGTCTAACCTCTCTGGTTTTGCATGGCCAGATTTAGAGCCGGTTTCCGAGGACTCGGCTTACTTCCACCTCCAAGATGGTCAATACTAGAGGAATGATCGCAGGAGGACTCGAGTGGGTCCCTTACTTCACCGCTCGTTTTGCTATTTACTTTATACTTAGCCGTTTGGCACCGACATGTTAGTCGGATTGTCTTGTACTTACTTTTACATAATTGTAATTAAGTCAGACTGCAGCTGATAACGATTGTGTACACTTTGCTATATCATCTGGCTATGTTTTGTAAAGCCAGATCTCAAGAACATTTTAACTGAGCGTTTGGGACGCCTTACTGCTTTATCTTACATGTTCTCTATTTCTGTTTCCTTGTTCGAATGATTGAGACAATAGATGTGATAGAAAGATTTTTATGTAGTATGCACCCCCTCGTCTGGTTAGACAGTATTGATCGTGTTATACGGTATTCATCTACCCGTAATACGTAGCTGGCTGAGTCATTCCCCCGCTCTCCAGTATTCTGGTTCTGGGGCGTGACAAGGTTTTAGTAGTGACCCATGCAGGTCTGATTTCAGACTTGTGGGGTGTTTTGATTTATAGGATGTCCCAATCACATGTGTTCCCCCTTGATCTCATGATTCGTTGTTCTCAACCCTTGCTTGACATTCCGGTATCCTTTGACTTCATTGATCCTTTATGTACGGTTGTTTGATTGTTCTCTTGTCCCTTTTCTTAGGGGCACTTCGTCCGTATTGGTCAGAGCTGGACAGCAACAACAAGAGCAACATGGGCAATATGACCAAGTTGGTCAGCAACAAAGGCCAGTCTCGCCTCAGGAGGCTACCCAGAAAGAAGTGATAGTAGAACCAGCAGCTGGATCGAAGTATCCGGATGTTCCAACCACCAACAGTTCCACCTACTCCTGTGGAAGTGGACACACCAGCCCTTCTGGAGATCATGAGAGGAATGATGGCTACTCAGCAACATCAGATGTTGGCCCAACAACGCATGCACACTCAGCTACAAGAGCAGAATGTGTTGCTCAACCAAGGACTGCAGACGGCTTTGGAAAGAGGAGTGAGGACTGATTCAGGAGCATCAGCTAGGTTTTACAAGTACAACCCCCGCCGTTTCGAGGGCACAGAGGATGCCATCTCAGCAGATGCATGGCTTAAGGATATGGAGGCTATTCTGACAGCAGCTAAGGTACCGGCAGAAGAACATGTGGATCTAGTGAAGTTGTTACTTCAGGATCTCGCACGTGATTGGTGGGAATCAGAGGAAGTGGGCATCAGACGTCCCGTGGCTTAGGACGATTTCACCGCAAGATTCAAGACCAAGTACTATGGAGTTGTGGCACGATTCGAGCTACAACAGAAGTTCATCAGCCTCAGGCAGGTGTAGATGCTTATGCAACGGAGTTCTGCAGATTGAGTAGGTTCGCCCCAGAGATGGTAGCAACAGAGAGCCAGAGGGCTATGAGGTTTCAGCAAGGGTTTCATCTTGAACTCTTGCAATTGATAGAGGGACACAATTACCAAACTTTTGATAAAGTATTGACGGCGACTCGAAGGCATGAGATCACTATTCAGAGGCTTGCGACCAGGACTGGGGGTCAGAAGAGATCCTACAGTCAGATTGAAGGAGGAGGGGGAGCAGCGCCCCGAACAACAGCACCATCCGCTGGCATTCGTATCCACGATGTGGCGATACGAGGACCAGCACCACCCAGGCAGCAGCAACAGCAACAGAGGAAGAACCAGCAACCCCTGGCGGGCTGCACTTATTGTAGGAAGATGGGACACACTAGAGATGTGTGTCGGACATTGAATGGACTGTGTCTGATATGTGGAAATCTAGACCATCGGGTTACCACATGTCCCATAAATTCGAGGTCAGAGGGCAACAGTTTCTTGCTCTGCCAGCACCAGGGGCAGGCCAGTATCGAGGGCCAGCGATGGCAGTAAGGCCGTTGGCACAGCATCCATTAGTACCGCATGCTCAGATGTTTCGGCAGCAGGGACCGCCGATGCAGCAACACCAGCATAGACCACCCCAGCATCATCAAGGAAGGGCCCAGCAACAACATCAGGCTAGGCCGCAGCATGGGAACCAGCAAGGAGGTCGAGGGCAAGCATTCACTTTGTCCTTGGAAGAGGTATTGGCATCGGGAGATGTTGTGGCAGGTAACATTCTCGTCGCCTCATATCCCGCAGTAGCATTATTTGATTCGGGAGCATCCCATTCATTTATATCTGTACAATTTACGACACGGCTAGGAGTGGAGTTCGAGGCATTGCCAGGGAGGTTGAATATACTCACTGGTAATGGGCTCGTAGGAGTTAGTAGAGTCATTTTAGCGTGTAGTGTTGTAGTTTGTAGGCATTCTTTACCTGCCCAGAATTTTCTGTTGGAAATTTCGACATTATCTTTAGCATGGACTGGCTGAAAGACAGTCATGCGACAATAGATTGTCGTAGAGAGAGTGTATCTTTTGATATTTCAGGCATGGAGCGGTTCACCTTAATCAGATCAGAGGCAACTCAGCAAGAGCAGGGAGTAATAACGGCAATGAAAGAAGTTCAGATTCCGAAGGTAGTTGAAGAATTTCTAGACGTATTTCCCGAAGAACTTCCAGGTCTACCACCAGTCAGAGATATTGAGTTCAGTATAGAATTGGCACCAGGAACTAAACCGATATCAGATCGGATTTACAGAATGGCGGATTCAGAGCAGGCCAAGGTATATCAGCACATAGAGGAACTGAAGGAGAAGAAGTTCATCCAAGCTAGCGTGTCACCATGGGCAGCACCAGTGGTACTTGTGGAAAAGAAGGATGGGTCATCCAGATTGTGCATTGACTACAGGAAGCTTAATGCGACAACAGTGAAGAACAAGTATTACCCAAGATCGACGACTTATTTGATCAGTTGAGCAAAGCTAGAGTTTTCTCCAAGATAGATCTTTGTTCAGGGTACCATCAGGTGAGGGTTCGGAAGGAAGATATTCCCAAGACAGCATTCAGGTCGAAGTATGGGCATTATGAGTTCTTAGTAATGTCGTTTGGTTTGACCAATGCTCCAGCAATATTCATGGATTTGATGAATCGTATCTTTATGCCATACTTAGACCAGTTTGTCGTTGTGTTTCTCGACGACATTCTCGTATACTCTGCTAGTAAAGAGGAGCATGAAGACCACCTCAGAAAAGTGTTATAGGTTCTGAGAGAGAACCAATTGTATGCCAAGCTCAGTAAGTATGAGTTTTGGTCGGATCATATTTTATTTTTGGGTCATATCATATCAGGAGCTGGAGTAGCAGTAGATCCCAAGAAGATAGAAGCAGTAGAAAGTTGGCCAGTACCCAAGACCGTAGCAGATATACGGAGTTTCTTGGGATGCAGGATATTACAGAAGGTTTGTGTCAGACTTTGTAAGGCTTTCAGCACCCATGACCCGCTTAACCCGGAAGGATGTACCATTCGTTTGGTCGGCAGAATGTCAGGCATCATTTGAGACTTTGAAGCAGAAGTTGATATCAGCACCTATTCTTACGTTGCCAGTTGGACCCGGAGGTTTTATAGTATATTGTGATGCGTCAGGTAAAGGACTTGGATGTGTCCTTATGCAACATGGGAAGGTGATAGCGTATGCATCTAGGCAGCTTCGGGTCCACGAGAAGAATTACCCAACTCATGATTTGGAGTTAGTGGCAGTAGTATTTGCTCTGAAGCTATGGAGGCATTACTTATATGGTGACCGAGTGGACATGTACACAGACCATAAAAGTCTAAAGTACATCTTTACTCAGAAGAAGCTGAACATGAGGCAGAGAAGATGGTTGGAGTTGATCAAGGATTATGACGTGGAGCTTCAGTATCATCCAGGCAAGGCGAATGTCGCTCTCAGCAGGAGAGGCGGCGCATTTATGTTGACAACACAGAGGCATATCTTAGAAGACCTTCAGGAGATGGGCATCGAAGTTATACTTCCCAGTGATGTGGGAGTTCTAACAAGTCTGCAAGTTCAATCCGACTTGGTAGGCAGGATCAAGGCAGCTCAGGCACAGGACCCAAGGATTCAGAAGCTTAGGACAGAATGTGAGTCAGGACTCAGGAAGGAGATGAGAATTCATGAAGATGGTACACTTAGGTTTGGATCACGTCTATGTGTGCCTAGTGGAGATATCAGACATGAGGTTATGGCAAAAGCTCACAGTTCTCAGTATTCTATTCACCCTGGAGGGACCAAGATGTACCAAGATATTAAGCAGCATTTCTGGTGGAACGGGATGAAGAGGGAGATAGCTAGATTTGTTTCCCGTTGCTTGGTATGTCAGCAAGTGAAGACAGAACAGCAGAGGCCAGCTGGGTTATTGCAATCGCTTCCCATTCCGGAATGAGCATATTACAATGGACTTTGTAACCGGTTTACCGAGATCACCAAGTGGTAAGGACGCTATTTGGATGATAGTGGACCGACTTACGAAGGTAGTACACTTTCTTCCTTTCAGAGTAGGGCAATCTACAGAAAAGTTGGCGGAGTTATATATGCAACAGATAGTCAGGCAGCATAGAGTTCCTGTCAGTATTGTGTTGGATCGAGATATCCGCTTTACATCACATTTCTGGAAGAGCTTACATCATAGTCTGGGTACCAAGTTAAGATTTAGCACGGCTTACCATCCGCAGACGGATGGGCAATCAGAAAGAACGATTCAGACTTTAGAAGACATGTTGCGAGCTTGCACTCTAAATTTTGGAGGGTCTTGGGAGAGTCACCTGCACTTGGTCGAGTTCTCGTACAATAATAGTTATCAAGCCAGTATCTAGATGGCGCCATTTGAAGCACTATATGGTAAGAAGTGCAGGTCGCCACTTGCATAGGACGATATCGAAGAGATGTTAGGCCCGGAAATGATTGTCCAGACGGTTGAAGTGGTTAAAGGAATTAGAGAGCGACTTCGTGTTGCGCAGGATCGACATCGTCATTGGGCGGACCAGCATCGTAGACCGCTAGAGTTTTCTGTTGGGGACCACATATTCTTGCGGATCTCACCTACTCGTGGGGTCATTAGATTTGGCGTTCGCAGGAAATTGAGTCCGCGGTACGTGGGCCCATTTGTTATCCTTGATCGGATAGGCGATGTTGCTTATCGTTTATCCCTCCCACCTTCGTTACGAGAGGTGCATGACGTGTTTCATGTATCTCAATTACGTAGGTATGTATCGGACCCAAGCTATGTCCTCGATCACTCTGAGCTGGTTGTTGGTACCAACCTGTCTTACGAGGAACAGCCTGTGTCCATTTTGGACCGAAGAGAGAAGATACTCAAGAACCGAACAATTAGTCTTGTCCGTGTTGCTTGGGGTCATCACTCCTTGGGAGAGTCAACGTGGGGAGGATGATATCCGATCACGGTATCCACACTTATTTGACTCACAAGGTATATCTTTTTCTCTATACCTTGATTGTCCTGACTCCTCATGCTTATCACCTTATGGATAGAATTGCTTGATATCGTAGATTGATGGATTTACATATATGTTACTTGCTATAGACATTGTAAAATGATTGCTTGACTGAATTGCTTGTACTTAGATTGGTTTAGCCCCGATGCTCTATCTTGCATGAATTTGAAATTCCAAGGACGAAATTTTTTCAAGGTGGGTAGAGATGTCACTCCCCGTTCCCAGAATGCGTATTTTAATACGTATATTGCTTGAATGTATTTATTTAATATTTATCATGTATTATCCTGTATTTAAATTCCCATAACTTCATGTTAATTAATTATCTGCTCTTTAATTTTCATGTTAATTAATTATCTGTATTTTATTTTCTGCACTTTATTTTCTGCAATTTTATTATCTGCTCTTTAATTTTTATGTTAATTAATTTGCAATTTTATTTCCTGTATTTAATTTCCTGCAATTAATTTTCTGTTTTTTTACCTCTTTGCCTTGCTTTCGGGTTGGCCTTGGATGAGCCCCCTTAAACCCGGCCCAATTGCTCCCACCTTCCACCCCCTTTGCTATTTAAAGCCACATCTCCTTCTCTCTCTTCATTACTCATTCTCACCATTACTTCTTCTTCTTCCACACCACTTCTCCACCTACCAGCAGCAGCAGTAGGCAAGTGCAATCTTGCTTCTCCATCGTCCATTCTTATGGATCATTACTCTTCCTCTCATGATCCTGAGAGAGTTTAGTGCTTGGCATTTTTGATTTATGTGGCTTATTTTCTCTAGAACTAAGTTGTTACATTTTTGGTTGTGCATGGGTTCTTGATCTCCCAACTTGGCGTGTATTTCTGGCACTGGAGCGAAGGCTCCATAGGACTTGGAGTTCGGGAGATGTTGCACGCACACGTTCTTACGTGCTTGCGTAAAACATCAGCCCACACGTTCTTACGTGTCAGCGTGTATTTTTAGTCACGCACACGTTCTTACGTGTCAACGTGTACTTTTAGTCACGCACACGTCTATACGTGTCTGCGTGAATTTTGAGTCACGCTCACGTTCTTACGTACGTGCGTGGATTTTAGTCACGCTCATGTCTTTACATATGTGCGTGAATTTTGAGTTACACACACATCTTTGTATGCGTGCGTGGATTTCCTATCACGTTCACGCTGTGCGTGCGTGGATTTCCTATCACGTTCACGCTGTGCGTGCGTGGATTTCCTATCACGCTCACGCTGTGCGTGCGTGGATTTCCTATCACGTTCGCTCTGTGCTTGCGTGCGTGACTTTTCACGCTCACGCTGTGCGTGCGTGGATTTTCTATCACGTCCACGCTGTGTGTGCGTGAATTTCTTATTACCCTTCACACTATGCGTGCGTAGATTTCTTATCACGCTTTTTCACGCTCATACGCTCATGCTTGCCAGCGTGAATCATTCACGCTCACGCTATACGTGCCAGCATGAACCACTTTTCACGCTCCCTCCTTCATGCTAGACTTGGCGTGACTTATTGACCTTAGCATAGACTTGTTGGCGTGACTTCCTGACTTTGGTGTTTCTATTTTGTTCTCTAATTTATTCATTTAATGGTGGCACGATAATTCTCCTGTTATATCCCTATGCCTTATTATGAACTTGATAATCTTAGCATGTTAATGATTGTGTATTAGTGCCCTGTGTCTTGATTGATTGATGGATACCTAGTAAGACTGGAACTTAACCTTGAGAGCTATAGACTCGACCCCATTTAATGCTAATTTACTTTCATGCCTTGTCACCATTGATGACGATGGTTGTCTTGACTAAATTGATCATGCGTTCCTAGTTGGAACTAAGAGACTGGCTAGTCGTCTTATTGAATTGAATGAATGAGACACGTTCATGTTAATGAACTATTGTAATCGACTGGCTGATCCCGAATATTGACATATATGGCAGGCTTCAATCTATCTATTTATTTATTTACTTATTTATTTTACAAAAGAAGCATGTGTACCTTATGGTCAAGGCATGATTACTCTGTGGTTAGATTTGATTGTTGCATTACGCTATGTAAGACCTACAACATAGCCGCACGGGTATCGTTGTAGAGTTGCGCATATCGTACCCCGTACGAAAGTACTCATTTGAATGACCATGATCCACGGCATGGGATTTCACTCAACGTAGGGACTATTAAGTTAAATAAAATAAATGATGGCATGGAGAGAATGGATTTCCGAGTTCTTATATGGCAGCCCCCTTGGGACGAGTAGTACCCGACGGGCCGGCTGGTTCCCACAGATACGGCAAATCTGCCATACGGGCAGGGAGCGGTATCTGCTTATATTATTATTGTATATTGTATATTGATGACGGGCATCCCGCTGGGACTCGTCTAATTTATGCATGGCGCAATTGATTGACTGGATAGACTAGCCTTGCTCGCACATAGAACTGAGGAATCCCTATTGCATAATTCCAGGATAACTTGGAACTCATATTAGCAAGCCGTAGTAGTTGATTGGTCGTTCAAGATGATTTGTTTGTGTACTGCACTACTCTGTTACCTAACTGGGATGATCAGAATGTCAGGACATGACGGGCCAACTTCTGTCCTTGTTTGATTGGGAGGTTGGTTCGAAGTGTCGTGATGTGATGTGAATCCTAGTGGAAAGCAGAGATCTATTATCATTATATTCTTTTACTTACTGGTTTAGTCCTTCATATCGTCCTTCCTTGTGGTACTTGCTATTAGAGGTCTAACCTCTCTGATTTTGCATGGCCAGATTTAGAGCCGGTTCCCGAGGACTCGGCTTACTTCCACCTCCAAGATGGTCAATACTAGAGGAATGATCGCAGGAGGACTCGAGTGGGTCCCTTACTTCACCGCTCGTTTTGCTATTTACTTTATACTTAGCCGTTTGGCACCGACATATTAGTCGGATTGTCTTGTTACTTTTACATAATTGTAATTAAGTCAGACTGCAGCTGATAACGATTGTGTACACTTTGCTATATCATCTGGCTATATTTTGTAAAGCCAGATCTCAAGAACATTTTGACTGAGCGTTTTGGACGCCTTACTGCTTTATCTTACATGTTCTCTATTTCTGTTTCCTTATTCGAATGATTGAGACAATAGATGTGAAGTGACACTACAAGAAATTTTGATTATAATGACGAAAGTCAGTGACTGAATAAATATTCAGTCACTAGTAAAAGACTAATTGTGTCGGATTAAGAAAAACGTTATTAATACTATTTCTGACGGAATGAATATTTAATGGTGACGGACTATTCTGTCATTAAAATATTTTTAATCATTAAATGAAAAAAATAGGTGTCTAAATATTTTAGAAAAATATTAAGTACGCCTAAATCAGTCACTAATAAAAATATTATACTAAATAAATTTGATAAATAATAATAATTTAATAATGGTGGACTTAGTCGCAGGCTTGAAAAAATAGGGTGCGCGGCACTTTTTCCTCATGAAATATTTCATATTTCACTTTCCCGCCACTTTTTTCTCACCCAATATTTGGTTGGCGGGTTGTGCAGCAGATTGGGGAAATATGGTTCCTATCTCCTCTAAATAATTTCTCCTCCTTCATAATTTCCTCCTCTCCTCCTTCTCTAGGTCTTCGGTAAGGTGCAGGATTCTGCTTGTGTCCTTATTTCTCAATCAACCACACCCGTTACATTCCTTCTATCCATGGTTTCCTTCTCCCAAATGTTCAAGATCAAGAAACAAAACCGTTTCTTCCCATTCAAGACAATCGGAGGCGGAACCATGGATTCTTCTTGAGGTCACTTCTCTACCATGGCTTCAAGGCTGAACTAGTTCTCTGGCAACTGACCTCTGCCACCGTGCCAATGATCGTAAAACTGAGTCACTCCGGTGATTTTTCGACTGAGGACGACGACGAGCTCTCCTCGGGAGCGACATCACCTGAATAGACTCCAACCTCAGCGATCGAGAGTTCAAGTGACGTCCTCAGCTCCGATCCGAGTCAACAGGCGAGCTGCCTCCTCCATCACCATCGATTGTTTCAATCCAAGCCATGGGTGAGCTCCTTGTTTTAGTTCGATCACCAAGTATTCGACGAAAGGTCTCTGAGAAGTTTCTTTTCTCTGGCCAGTCGACGTTCTTCTTCGGTCATCAACCTTCGTGTCAAGATGAGCTTTAGCAGGTGAGTGCAGAGTGCTCCTCCCAAACTTTGTTTTGATTATGTTCTGAATCTCGAACACCAGGTGTTCGAATAATTGACTCTAACTAATCATTTGCCTGACAGAAGGATTGAATCGAAGCCTTTCTAGCATTCAATTTCGACAAGCATAATTATCCGACCGGTTCTCTGTCATCTCTGGCAACCACAGTTCATTCCGGCAATCCTTGTCAAATGATAGCTGACGGCTTCTCTCCAGGTTCAGCCCGTAAGTAGAAATTCTTCCTAACGATAAGGAAATTGCATAAGCAACATGAAGAGGCTTGAAGATGTAATGCTAACACCAAAAGCTCCAAGATCTCTAAAGCAAAAGATTGGTATCAATCAAAATCCAAAGCCTTCGGTTAGTCCCACATGTCTGCATTTTCGTATACATTTACGGAAGGATGTTTTATGTTAATTTGTTCCTCTTGATAGATGTGGTAGTATTTATTCTACAGGAAGTGATAGTTGATCCTGATGCAACAATAGAAGATATTCTTATCAATCAATTCATGAAGCAAGATTTTCATAAAGTATTGGAGACTTTTGGTCCGATGGAAAAGCAGGTGGTTAGATGGAGATTTGGACTGGAAGATGGAAAGATGAAAATTGTTCAAGAGATAGATGAACTGATGAACTGATGGGTGTAAGCAGAGGAAGAATTCGACAGATAGAGTCTTGTGCTTTCAGGAAGCTGAAGAATAAGAAGAGGACTAAACTTGCAGCAATATGTACACTCAAAGATTTAGTTTTAAAATTATGAGTTATGAAAAATAAGCTCGGTTCTTAGCCACAGGCATTTATTCATTTGCTTCCTGTGCATTTTTTATCAAATGTATTTATTGTACAAAATATTTTTAGAACTATCAGTCATGTAGATGATTGTACAATTTTTTTTTTTTGTAAGCAAGGTTTCATAAAATGGAAGTGAACTTGAGAGGTGTATTAATTGTGAAAGAACCTTTTCTATATGAATATTTAACATATTTCTCTATTATTTGTTTATTACAATATACTCTTGCCAAATGCTGTGACAGCCATATTTTTGTATATTTTGTAATTCTATTAATGACCCAACAATTGTGACTGACTTATTAGTTACTAGTAATTTTGTTAATGTTTAAACAGTTGTAACGGACTTATTAGTTAGTAATAGTTATTAATGACCCAACAATAGTGACTGATTTATTAGATAGTAATAAATATTAAATATATTTTTATATTAAAAGATAAATACTTATTATGTGGCATGTTCAATTATAGTGATGGATTTAGGGATTCGTCCATCACTAATAGTATTAGTGTCGCTTGTAATAGTGACTGACACAAACTCCGTTACTCATGGGATTAATCCGTCACTACTATTATTTATGACGAAATTCAGTCACTATTAATATATATTAGTGACTGATCTTCGTCGTTACTATAAACAAATTTCTAGTAGTGTGACCATAGAAAGACTTTTATGTAGTATGCACCCCCTCGTCTGGTTAGACAGCATTGATCGTATTATACGGTATTCATCTACCCGTAATACGTAGCTGGCTGAGTCATTCCTCCGCTCTCCAGTATTCTGGTTCTGGGGCGTGACACCGTTCCTCCGTCGCACCGAGCCTTCTCCGGTGCAGCGCCCACCGCGCGAGCCGGCAAACCCCCGTCGCCGCTTGTGCGTGCATCCTCCGTCGCGCTTTGTCGCCCCGTCCGCTGACCGAAACCCTCTTCCATCCGAGCGCCGCTCGAGAGCCTCGCCGGACGACCGACTTCCTCCACCCCTTTTCACACCAGCCGCGACCCACTCCGAGTTCTCCGCCTCTCCATCCTTCCTCTCTTTCTCTCCCACTTCCTCTATCGCTCTCACTTCCCCTCTTCTTCAATTCCGATTCTTAACCCTAAGCTTTCTTTCCTTTGAGTCAAGAGAACAGTAGCTTTTGTTTTTTTATATTTATTTTACTTTTTGTTTTGTTTGTTTTGTTTATTATATTATTATTACCATTAGTATTATTATTATTATTATCGCTGGTTTTACTAATATTAATATCGTATTTGTTATTAATCTATATATTATAATATCTCAAATAATTATGTTATTGTATTTTCATGGTATTCTATAAGTTTTGATTTAAAAATATTATTATAGTATCCTATTTATTTTTCAAATGTAGTATTTTGACAAAATTAGGATTTTGGGTCTAAAATGATTTTTATACTCATCTAAAATATTTTTAGTTTTCTAATATTATACCTAAAAGTTATATATATTTTAATTATATGAATTCCTAATTTCCTAAAAGTTATATATATTCTTATTTAACAATTTCCTTCGATCGTCTTTCTATCAGTAATTATCCCATTATTTCTATACCCTCGCCAATTCAAGTCTACCTTATGTCGAACCTAACTAAATTGACCCTTTTAGATCCAATGGAACTGTCCATGCCGTTATCCGAGGTCCCCTTGTGTAGTTGTTACCGAAGTCGCCGTTCGTGCCACATTGATCATTGCAGCACACCAGGCGTACTACCAGGCAAGACACCTTACCATTTGTTGTTTACTTATTTTAGCTCATATTTCATGCATTGTTCTCTATTTTCTTTATACAAAATAAACTGTGATACATGGCATAACCTGTTAGAACTTACTGTTCATTTATATTTCCTGCTATGTATTATTTTTCTTACACATTAAACCTATATTTAAGGGACCACCTTGTGTGTTGCATTCATTGGCCTTGACACGTTGTACGAAGTTGTGTGTCGCATGTAGAACACGGACATGCGTGACTGGCTGGCCACCGGTGCGTATAAGCCGTGCGATAGGAATAACCGCTAATAGAGGTTGCATGCTTAGTTTGACTTAGCGGTTATAGAGGTTTTCTGTTGTGGATACAACATAGTAGGCATTGGGCGGGGAGGACAATTCCTTAGCGTATGGGCTTCGATGCACTTTTTCTTGTGACCCGGATTCTCCGCTGGAGATACAGGGCTGATGACCCATGATTACTGACGGCCACTGACGTTCTGCGGAACGTTATGCTCTTATTGATTGGGCCTCTAGTGCCCCAAGGGGGGACCATGTCGATCCTATTTAGCCAGGGCCCATGCGTAGGAAGGACTGTTCTTAACTATATTTTAGTTAGAACAGCTAGGTACCTTTATCCGTTAGGTACGAGTACTTTTGGTTTTGGTACTTGTATCTGACCGTGGCTTGGAACAATAACTTATCGCGGATTAGTTCGTCACATCTTGTCCTTGTTTGGTTGTAGGTGTGACTTACTACTTCGATGAGAAGGTATTGGACCTTGTTGGGGTCCGGATACCATATTGGATTCATAGCATGGAAAGATACGTCATGTGAATTAGTTTACCATCTCTGTCCTTGTTTGATTGGGGGGATGGTACGCTCGTTCAATAGGTACGTATTGGACCATGTTTAATTCAATTGACTTATTTATTTGAGCAATATTTATTCAGTTTATGGCATGATATGTGTCTTGTTACGTCCCTCTGAGGACCTGGTTATCTCGCCAGGTGTGTGCTATTATCTTTCGTAGGTGTTCTAGCTCTAGCCGTGATCATCGCTATTTCTTCGAGGATGATTGCACTTGGATCGTCTTCGCTTCGTTCGCCATATTTATTTCATTTTCCTGTATTTTTTTTA
>JANAVB010041867.1:0-35000 GCA_029216955.1 Iris pallida
GGTTATAAGAATGAAGGCCAAAGGTCATGTAGGTTACAAGGAAATGAAAGGTGAAAAGCCATATGATTACACAATGTACAATTACTCTTTTAACATAATATCATGTTTCGTTTGGAATCCTTGTTCAATTATTCAATTGTAGCCATAACCGAACACTGATTCAGTCTCAGCCAGTGTAAAACCGATATTGAATTTAGCCGCGGCCCAACCTCAGCATTGTAACATGATAGACGAGAAATGACAATCAGTAACAGCTCAGGGACATTATCCTGATTTCAGGATGTTTTATTGTAAATATAAATGTCACGTACATGATATGCTGCCATAGTTTCATACCAGATGCATAGTTTAACGTAATGATATGCTGCCATAGTTTCATACCAGATGCATAGTTAACACTGTAATATTTCTTTGCCAAAAAGTCCTGGTATTGCCTTCCCCGGATCATTTTGTTTGATTAGGGACTCCCCGACCAGAACCTGCATTCACAAAATATAAAAAATATTCAATCCGGCTCTTCAGCCAACATTACCAGGCGATAAAAATTGAAAATAAGATAATTGTATCAGAAAACTGAAAAGAGATTAGCATCAGCACGACGTCCTTTGTCCATTCAGTTAAGATAGGCTTAATGCTAACTTAAAAATATACTATTAGCTATATTAATGGTATGATGATTAATTTTCCCAGCTTGCTGTATAATATACTATATTAATGCCGCCGATCACTTTTCCTAAAAAATAAACATGGCTGAGAAAGGTAATCAGTTCTTGAATCTTCAGATAATTATGTTACTATTGGTCAACCTTCTGCATAAATTGTGGTAAGCATACAATAATCCAGATAGCCGCTAGACCAGGACCTCAACATCTAACCGTAGATGGTTAACACTAGGTTGTCACCAAACATACATTTCTACCCAACCATTGATGAACTCTAGACTCGTTCATGCTCCATAATGTCGTTGGTGATGGTGACAGCCTATGTCGCACAAATACGGACATGGATGAAGAACTGATACTTATACATAATATGGACATTTTCAGATAGGTACAATAAGTAGTCACCTTCTTGCACAATACGGACATGGATACGGGTACAGACACGATAGGAACACCACTTCTGTGTCTGTGCAACATAGGTGACGGCTCAAATTGAGTGGTATGACCATGGCAGTATAACCATCATATTTTAAATCGTAAAATTTTATTTTCTTCAATGTAAATTGATGTATCATACGGATAATGTAATATAGCATGTATAGATCAAACATAAACCACGCGGTTCATTGGACTTACAGCTTTAACACAGCATTTTGCACATAAGAAACGTCATCAGGAGTAAATAGTCCAGATTCCCCTACCACCTGAAATGCCGATAAACGCATAAAATCAAAATGCAAAACTCCAGACACCCCCTTTTAAACAGGAACAGGTTTTCTAGATTGCTTTATCATTGCAATGTAGCAGAAAGAACTAAATCTCATCCCCGACAATCTACCCCCAGAATCATGAAAGAGATATGAAGGATAATGCAGACTAAGATCATAAGGAAATGATATTTAATTACATTATGCCAGTGAGAATCTTAATAATCTAATATTACCAATACCTCAATATTATTGCTAACATATTTTCAAAATACGGGAAAAGCATATCGACTAGCTGCAAAGGATAACTGAAAAACATCTTAATAACAGTTCAATTAAAATGCAGTAAGAGCCTAACAGAATAAGATTGGAGCCAATATATTTTGTTTTGTAGCCTTGTAGATTAGATTTACTATAATTGTGATGGCACATTCTTATATCAACTCAAATTCCAATATCATCAGAGACCTAATGTCACAAGTGTTGATACTAATACAGAATAATGATACAGATAAATCAATAGTAACTAAAATGCAATAAGAACCTGATAAAGAAGGGTAGGCTTAGCCATAAAAACAAGTTAGATAAGTGGGGCAACAATAATCAGGCCACTAAGAGGTAGGAAATTGTAATTTACTAAACTAATATTTGTATGCATCTTTATCATCAATCTGAATATTCTGATATACATCATCTTAAGATTTCTTTCAAACGTGATTGCAAGGAGTATACTTACAATTATGCCCTTTTTCCGGACAATCTCACCACGTTCACCCTCCAAAAGCCTTTTAGTAATGGAATTATCAACTTCAAATGTTTCTGCAAAAAAAAGGTACATGTTTAACAGACAAAAGAATAAGACAAACAAGACGCCTACCAACAAGACATAAGAAATAAGCCCCAAGAATTCATGAAAGCTTAAAGTTATATAAGTTCCTCTTGGAAAATGCTACTATAATTGTTGGATGCCATTACAGTACTCCTTCGGCACATACTTCTTGAGAAAAGACCACACAAGCTACTAATTCATTGTTGATGGGTATTATCACGGTTCAAAGTGTAGGCAGAAATATTGGTTTTTGGTTTTGGCAGAGACCAATCCAAATAACGGGCCAAGATATCGGCCTCGAGCAATATTGTTTAACAATGTGAAATTGGTCCGAACATAATTTGAATTATTAAGTACCAAACAACATGCTCTGTATTGATTTTAGAACATTCAAAAAGAAAGCATCAGGTTACGGACCATAACCGTTACAGAGATCAAGATTAAACTATATAAGTTATGCATAAACTTATATTCGAAGTTTAATCATTAAAAGATTATAATTTGGAAAAAAAAATTCTAAGATATTTAACATTTTATTTTTCAAGTTTGCAACCTGCAACACAACCTTTGGTGCAAACATCCTAACCTGCAGAAGTGCAGATAATGCCAATAGCAAAAGTCGAAAGGTAAAACTGAAACTGACCAAGTTTTCAACCTTGTCATATATACATCAATGTCAAAAGCTTCCCACATTGCCTTTTGGCATTAGTTTGGACTAATATCAAATATAATTATTCAAATTCAAACACTAATTACTGAAATAGTTCATTTTATAAATGAACTAATAGTTCATTTTATAAAATTTATACTGAAATATGATATAGTTGTCATGTTTCTTCAGGTAATTCTTCACAAACAAAAGAGAAACTCGCGTACTGAAAATAGATTGATAGATGGATACTGCACAAGACACAACACGATCTCATCCATCTTCAAATAATTTTCAGGGTAACCTTTTCATATATCATGATTGGCTACAAATGCCTACTGTTAACATGTTTTCCTGATAAAGCAGAAGGTTGTAGTCCAAATAACTTACAATTTCATAGAACTATATGACATGGCTCTAAAAAATATTATTTAAGTAGTAGAGTTACATCAGCATACCAAGATCACGATTATTGATCCCAATGAGTTGAATCCCGTCTATGTTCAAAACTCGGTCCAGTTCCCTCTCATTGTGCACCTACATTCATAAGAAAAGAAGTTCAACTACTATTGTAAAATATTAATTATATTAATTTACTGAAAACAAATTATGATGTGCAACAGATAAGTCATCTAGAATGTAACAGGCACAAAAGAAGTGTTGTAAGAGCTAATAAAAATGTTGAATGTACTGCAAATACACGACTAGAAAGAGAATATCCAGTCATTGCACCATGAGTTAAAACTTTCCACGTATAGGTTGCTAATGATGTTAACAGAGCAATTTATTAGTTAGCATAAGGTCAATGAAGGTAACCACATGAAAGAAGCCTATTCTTCAGCATATGGTACACATATTCATGAGAAGAAAATTCTGGATGAGGCGGTATGGTATAGCAGACACTGTTTGTACCGTTTGCCACTCGAGACCAAGATAATGGAAAAAAAAGCTACTCTAAATGCACCCATGAATTTATGTCTTCTCACAAGGCAAATACATGCAACTAAAGAACTGTTTCAAATTCAAGTTCGTCGGACTTCTAAGGTTCTAGTACCGTAGTTATATAGATATGATTTTGATTTATAATTAAGTGAAGAATACATCACAAACCTCAAGGAGTGCTGTTAAACCAAGTTCTCTACATTCCATAGTCATCAATTTAATGTCAATATCAGGCAGCACACCGGCAATTAAGAGACAGCATCCTTTTGGAACGAGCGTAATAAATTTGCCAGGAATCAATGATAAACTCTTTGCACAAAAGGGGGCACTGCAATTCTGTCCATTTTAGAAATTAGTTACGAAGATAACATAAAGAGAAAAAGCAGCCAAGTATCTGGAAGTAAAACATAAATCATAAAAAACTAGGAAACATAAATACCAACACATACCTGAACTCCAGCTTTGCGGACAGCCTCTAAAATTTTAAAGTTACCCTAACCAAAAGTAGCAAAAAGTTGGATAAGAATCAACCAAGAGAAACACATGGAACACCTAATTTTGCAGGTAGTTTATAATACTCACCTGAAAGTACTTTTCATCAGTCAATATACTTAGGCATGCTGCTCCATGCTGTTCATAGGCCTTTGCTATTTCTACCTGTAATCAATCTTACCAGCAGTCACAACCCAGTTGTGTATATTATAACCAAATTTGATTCAGGTCAAATCGCTCATCATTGTAAGCTCTCATTTTTTTATGTATATATCCTGAATGGAAATATCACCGTTGATCCTTTTTTTAATGTGCATTCCAAGATATGAAATATGTGGAAAGAAATGTGTTGTCTGCCACACACCCACCTACTAAATCCTGCCTAAATATACAAGTGAAGATCGAATAGAACTTGGCAAAAGGATTTATTTTATTTTTTGTCTATCTGGTAGAGATCTAAGTTGATCTCAAATCTTTTAAATCTATCTACGAAAGTGGTAATTCCTGCTCGCACTTTTTGTGTCATGGACCCATTAAGAATAGTGACATTGTATAGTTTGTATATTTATGATCTTTAGTCCCACATAGGTAAGAGTAGCTAGTATACCATGTAAAACCTGCTATATATAGTTGCCTAATGGATGTGTGTCCCAATGTTATAACGATGTAGTTTCCTAACACATTCATCACTGTAAGAGAACAAATTAGCGAGCAACCAATCACTACATATATAGAGAGGTATAAGAACTCACCGGATCGAAATCCTCGCGGAGTACCCCTTTGCTTGGAGAAGCCTTTTTGACTTCAGCTATCAGTGCTGGAACACCATTTCGTTCATATGAAGCCTTCAAGGCCCCCACAAAATCTCTAGCAGGAGGAGCATCAGCAAGAGTTTCTTTGACCAATGTTAGAGGTTTCTCCTTCTTCAACTAAAAATCAAAAAGTGTTGATCAAGAATTTGATTTTTAATTTCATGATGCAAGAAAAGGTCCTCTCTCTCTCTTTTGATTTAGTAAGATAAAGAGTACCTCTGAAACTTCAATGACCTTGTCCCATATAATCTTCTCTAGTATATTACGGGGTGTATTTGTTGAAGGATGTCTTCTAATTCTGATGCCTTGGTTTGCTGCTATATCATCTATTGACTTTCCACTTTCCCATTCTCTAACTTCAATTGAGTTTATTAAGCTATAAGTTTCATTATCCAGTGCACTGGCTTCCTGCAAAAAGCTCAAGTTAAGCGTAAGTCTCCTCAGAGTAATGGCATATCTGTCCAGTTAGAATAAATCCCTTGAAAATAATGAGTTTAAAGTATCATTAATAGGTTTGGTGTGTGGGTGTGGGTGCGTGGCGGCGGGGTGAGGTGTGTGTTAGGGGTGTGGGGGGTGTGGGGGGGAGGGGTGTTGTTCGTAACCGAGACAAACCTACTCTGATACCATGTTGAGAGGAAACTCAACTTAATGAGATATTATTCATTGAGGAACTAGGTGCATATATTAAGGTAGAGTGGAATGTGTCTCACAACATTATTTAACGATGTGAGACTAAAAGAGAAAAAGTGTAATTTCAATTTTGAAATGATTATTTCTTGCATCAAACAACTATAACAAGTTCTTTCCTAATTTAGAGAATCATATAAACTACAAGTCGGGGAAATTTATTTGTATATATATTCTTTTAAAGACTTTTGCATTCTCAAATTTCATATGAGAATCCATCCTCTTCATTAGTTCATCAGACATACACACATTTGGATGTGAAAAGTAATGGGTTTATGTTTACTTATCATATATGAAAATTTATAGAGGCCTCAAATTCTTAGAAATTCATAGCTCATGCTGGATTCCAATTAAGTCAGTCCAGATAAGGAGTAGGATTAGATTACCTAGCCGAGAAATTGTATAATTTTTTGCTAGACCTCTATGAAATGAATTCTATAAGACTATTGTAAGACCAGTTATGAGTGGCAACTAAAAAACATGTCAAAAAAAAGCTTCAAACTAGTATGCTGAGATAAAGTTGATAAACACGCAGCAATAGTTACAAGGTTCATAGTTTCGGTATCGGACCACTCCTATGAGTATCGGTATCGGAGTATCAGATTTTTTTGTATCGTAAAACAAATAATTTTTAACAAACTATTAACATTTTAGAAAGTATATTTTATACATTTAGACATAATTTTAATTTTTGTCGGTGTTATTTCTTAGCAGTTTTGAAATTGAATGAAATAGTAGTCACCTTTGCCAATTGGTTTATATGCGATAGATAAGTTTTCTTCTTTTACATACTTTTATAACCTTTATATTTTTACAAGCTTGGTGATTGGTCTTTCTCGTTCAATTTTTTTTGCTGAATTGACCGGAAAAGAGACCTCTAATGTCGGTATCGATCAGTATCGGTCGGTATTGAATCGGGACATACCAAACCTTATCGGTATCAGCCGTATCGGATTGGTATCAGCCGATACTGCAAACTATGAGCAATACATTAATAGATAAAGGGGTCTCAGTGCCACGAGGGTCTGAATCCCACTTACGCAGAGGGTCAAGATATATTGTAAGGCCAGTTATTTATGAGTGGCAACTAAATAACATGTCCAAAAAAATTTAAAGCTTCAACTAGTATGCTGAGATAAACAAGCACCAATACATTAATAGACAAAGGGGTCCCATTGCCACGAGGGTCTGGCTCCCACTTATACAGAGGGTCAAGATGTAAGTAGTCTTATCCCATATAAATTTTGAGAGGTTGTTTACGTGACTTGAACCTGCATCCTCCAAGATGCATGCAACAAGCCTTACCGTCACACTAGGCAACGCCCTATGTAGAAATGAGTGCATCTGTAGAAGATGGTATCTACTAACGATAATATTAAGATAAAATATAATTGAGATGGTTCAAACATATTCCTTCTAATTCAGATAGATGACTATGGGTGTTTTGGTAGGAGGAAAAGTGGGAGGAAGGAAAATATATGAGGAAAAGTGGGGGAAGGAAACATTTTTCTCTTGTTTGGTATGAGGAGAAAAGTTGATGGAAGGAAAAGTGGAGGGATTGGTTTTCCCTCATAACCTAAGAAAATCAATCATCCCAAAAGTGGAAGGAAAAGTGCATACACATCTTAATTTACAATTATACCCTATAGAAATTATATTATTTTAAAGTAGTTCAATAAAGTCAAATGGTAAATAAATATTGTTAGTTGAGGATATAATTGGTAAAGTCTATATTTTTTATTTTTCTTCTTCTTCCACTTTTCTTTCTATACCAAACAAAGGAAAAATATCACTTCCATTTTCCTTCCATCCTACCAACACAAATGAAGGAAGTAGTCTTTCCTTTCCATATGGATGGAAAATAAATCTTTTTGATTTTCCTTCCTTCCACTTTTCCACCATTCCTACCAAACACAGCCTAAAGGAAAGGGAGAAAAAAAAAATTCAACTCAAGAACATTTTCCAGAAGAATACCAACAAGCTCCAAACACAAAAGGCTCTGGCAAAGCTTGCATAATATAATCTATCATCTTTCATTTATTCTACAAAAAGAAATTATCAGCAACTAAAATCCAATCGTTTACATAGCAATGCCGATTAATCATTCCAAAAGGGAATGAACAACAATAGATTAAGCAAAGAAAATGATAATTTATAATTACGTAACTGAAAACAAATCATGAACCCAACAAAATACAAGACAATAAAACATGAGAAACAAAAGCCATATCGAGATCGAACTTAATTCACACTGATTTCATATTTATATTTAAAATCGAATATTTTGCATAGCCATGCAGATTAGTCATCCAAATTAATGAAAAAAATGGATTAACAACATACAGCCCCCAAAGCACTGATAATTTACTCTAACTGGAAAGAAATTATGACAACTAAAATCAAATCTTTTACATGGCAATGAAGATTAATCATCCGAAAGGAATCGAAAGAACAAATTAACGACATATAGAATAAAAATCACTGGTAATCTAATTTTAACATGAAAGAAACCATCAACCCAGCAAAACCCCAAGAACAAAAAACATGAGAAGAGCAGTAGAGAATCCATAGAAGAAATTAAGAATCGAACATAACAAACACTAATTCCACATATGCTACATAAGATCAAATTTTTACATCAATGCATGTTAGTGTGTTGTACAATTGCACACTATATTTAACATAATGATGTCAAAATTAATGGAAAAAATGACGGATTAACGTCACAAAATATAAAAGCACGGCAATTTACTGTAACTGGAAAGAGATTGAGCCCAAAATCCCAAAACCTTTATCGACGTAACTTAATTAACAATAAATTCGCATACTTTCTACGTAAAATCGAAGCTTTCCCATACCAATGCAGAATAATCATCGCAAAAAGTACCCAAAAAAACAATAATCAAGAACAAAAGAAAGAAGTAGATTGCGGACCTGTAGACCTCTCGTGCAGCATAGAGGAGCAGATCTCCGGACGCTCCCCATCGGGATCTCCGGCGCCCATTCCGCCGGAGAGAGGCTCCTAGCGAGCCGCGGAGAGGTTGGTCCCGGAATCGAAACCCTAACCCTAGCTGAAGCACTCAAGCAGAGGCTCTGCATTGCTAAGTCGGCACAGAGAGGAGGAGGAAGAAGAAGAGAATGAGAAAGCCGCCATCTTCCCCAAATTTGGAGATTTAAATAGAAATGGGAATTGACACAGTATGTTTATATTTGTTGGAGCCAAACAATTGGTGTTTCTTTTTATTTCTTTTACTTTTTTTATTTTTTTTCAAAACTATTTTTAGTGGAGGTAAGTTTTCAGTACTACAGTTAGAGAAATACTTTAAATTAAAATTGTGGCTATTCATATTCGTTAGTTATCTTCCACTATATAATGAGGCTTCAAGAATCAAACCGTCAAATGTGAGCCGTCTAAGCCGTATGTATATCATGGTCCATTTTATTTTTTTTTTAAAATTATGTGAAAATTTGTTGAAAAAAAATTTAATTTGTTATATATTCAACATAGAAATCAACTCAACAAAAAGAAGAATACCTCTCACCTTAACCACATGAGTTAGACTTAGAATAGCATTTGATTATAATTGAATATATTTTATTATACGTTATTATACATACAAAGTACGTATATTTACTAGTAGTTAATAAGGTCCCACACTTAGCCTACAAAGAATAGATTGTAGTTGTAGATTGTTGTAATGATATTTCTTTTTTTTTTGAAATCACACCACACACACAATTGGGAGCTCGAACCTTGCTGCTGGCCCCTCCGGATGTCCGCTCTAATACCACTAGGCTAAGAGCTCGGACTTATAGTAATGATGATTTCAAAATCGAAGAAGTGAAGGCATGGATAACTATATTGTATGTTGCTGCGAGTTTGAGATTAAAAAAATACAAATACTAAATGATATCTCAAAATTGGGGTCGGTTGGACTTTGATCAAATATTCAAATATAGCCCTAACCCATGGTCTGAATAGAACCGATCCGAAGCATGCATGTCCATCCATTTGGAAAATAAATTACTAATAGAGTATATATAACAATGCAATTGTTTTTGGTCAGTCAATTGTATTTTAGTTTCTTTTGGTCCATGTATTTTGACTTGTTTTGAAGTTAACTCTCTTGATGGAGAGAATAGTACTCATTGTTCGGTTGGTATATTCATGATTTATTTTAATATTTGTAGCATTTATATCTTATTCGTTATCAAGAGATTATGTAGCTAAGTTGTTTTAAGTCGAAAAAATTGAATATTTGATGAATTTTATATAGTGCCTGATTATCGATTTTATTACTTTCTCAAATAGACGGACTAATAAGTTACATTTTTTAAAGACAAAATTAACACTAATTCAGTAAAAAGAATTGTTGACAACGTCATCTCAATAAATAGTATTTACAATATCATGCACTAGTACTACCTCTTTTTTTTCTTATATATTTTTCTCAAACTTCTTTGTTGCAAAACAGCCCCTCCCAAGAAGATATACAACATTATAAAATTCAAAAGACCATGTTATGCAATGATGATCATGAGATGCTTAAAATCCACGAGGATTGAACCAAAGGAGCAATTGTCAAATTTAGTAGCTAAGAGCATGGACAAGAGCAAAAGTGTAACAAATTTGAAGAATGGAGGTGTTATGTGAAAATTGGAGTGATAGCATTCCATCTGGAATGTAAAAAGATGTTACATGTAAAATTATGTAAAGTCAATCCGAATTTAGATATATTGAGAAAAAATCCATCTCGGATAAATGCTCTAGTTACATGTTATCTTATGTTAATCCGCTATCGGCTTCGAAAAAGAACATGTGTCGTACTTATCATCTAATTTTGCATTCATTGTACCGTAACGTCCAATTTTTACGCTCTTTTTAACTTCTTGGCTGAGAGAATATCGATGAACTTTTGGACACGGCAACAGGAATAGACAGTCCTACGTAGGCCTACTTAGTCCAAACAGGACGACCTAGAACATGATATCACATCTGATGATAAGTTCGTCAATCCACTCCCAGATATAATAGTCATGACTTCAAGCACCCGTCATAATTGGTTGCATCGACATGGGATACCCCCATTACATAAGTACCAATGAGCGTTGTGGAAGTACGAAAGTGGTGGTACATTATGGAGAATGGTTCTAAACGCTATTTCTCGATCTGAAAATAACTTAGAATTAGTCGACTCAACTTCCTCTCCTTTTACCTTGCTAGAGCGTGGTGAGGAGTTGGGTTAGGAGTACTGTAGATGTTAGCTTAGCTTAGTTGGATAGCTAGATAGAGTAGATTGTCTGATCATTGTTGAGAATCAATAAGGGACTTTTAGTCCCACATCGGAATATGTAGTAGGTAGAGGAGCTAGACTCCCTATAAGTAGTGAAGTAGTCCATCAATAAAATCATCCAACCATTATTTTCTACATGGTATCAAAGCCATAACTCTCTCTCTCTCTCTCTCTCTCTCTCTCTCTCGCTCTCCTCATCTCTCTCTCTCTCGCCTCTCTCTCGTCTCTCTCCACAAAAAAAACAAAAACAAAAACAAATTATTATTTTTTTGCCGCCCCCCCCCCTTCCCTTGCCGACCCCCCCCCCCCCCCCCCGACCCCCCCGACCCCCCCCCCCTTATCGACCTCCACCACCCTCGCCGATCCTCCCCCGACCCCTCGAAGCAGCAGCCCGCCGACCACCCCCCCCCCCCCGCCCGACCACCGGCGGCACCCCCCCTTCCCGACCTCCAGCGCACCCCCCCTCCCAAACCCTAACCCTAGCCGCCATCATGTCTAACCCTAGCCTTTCCATCTACTACAAACCCTAGCCGTCAAAAAAAAAAAAACGACGTATTTCGAAGACAGACGGCTGCCAAATGTTTTATTTGCACCAATTCTGATCCTCGCTTACGCCGTTTGGAACTAACAATGCTTTATTTGTTATTCCTTCTTCACATCGGGATCTCTACAGAGACTGATCATGTCTTCTCTGGTGACCTGACGTGTTCACTTTACATGCGCGCGCCGGTGCTGGCCAAGTTAGTAGCGCATTCGTAAAGTCTGTGACGTCGAAGAAGAAGACGACGAAGACGAAGACGACGACGAAGTTGGGGAAGTTTCCGCCTCCAACGTCGAAGATGCCGAAGAAGACGACGAATAGGGTTCACAGTTGAAGAAGCCATGGATTCAATCAGTGGCAAACTGACGGCCGAAGAGACGAAGGCCTTGGTTGATGATATCTTATCAAAGAGATTAACCGAGACAACCCCACGTGTGATCGATACTGATGTGGATCCGTCACCTTACAAAATAGGGAAATTAGAGAAGCTGGAGACGAAGTTGGAAGGAACGTCCAACTACTTGAAGTGGTCGCGGCAGGTGATGCGGACGCTGAAGGGACGTGGCTTGGTTGGCTATGTCACTGGCCAAGCCAAGGTGCCAGCCGATCACTTCGCAAAGAAGTTTGCTGTTTGGGAGATTGTCAACAACGTAGTGGCTGGGTGGTTGACTGCCTCATTAACCGACCAGGTGTCGGACAATGTCGAGGCAATGGAGGCTGCTGCTGATATATGGCGAACTCTAAAAGATATGTACTCCGGCTCCGGCAACCCTATGCGAGTCTTTCAACTGCATGATGAACTCGATAGGGTGGCCCAAGACAAACGTACCATCTTTGAGTACGCAGCCCTGTTGAAGAAGTACTGGTCTGATCTGGATCATTATGATCCTCTTGGGATAGAAGATGCACAAGTCGAACCGGCATTCGCGAAGTACTTTCAGACGTTCCTGGCTTATATTTTGCGGCAGCGTATGATAAAATTCCTGAAGGGACTACACCCTGTATTTGAGCAGAGACGGAATATCCTCCTATCCCAACCCACGCTTTCGACCTTGGAAGAAGCTATAGCCATCATGACACAGGAAGAAGCTCGACTGAAGTTGATGCCCAACAAGGGCTCCTACCAGGGGGAGCAAGCCACGGTTGAAAAGTCTGCCCTTACTGCCTTCAATCAACCTCCATCTGTGGGTGGTATTTGCCACAATTGTGGTGACTCCGGACATTACATCCGATTTTGTCCAAACTCTTGCGCAATCAGTCTAATGATCGAGGACGGGGTCGTGGAGGCCGACGTGGTAGTAGAGGAGGATATGCTGGTAGAAGGGGCGGACACAAAGCAAATCTGGCGGAGGAAGGGGGAGAGAATCAACTGGCTGACATAACCCCGCTTGAGCGGGAGTTCCTTGAGAAGTTGCGAGGCACAAAGCTGGGTTCGACCGACAGTCCTGGGGCGTCTTCTACCTTGGAAGATCACATCACTTGCTTTGTCCAAACCAGCACTGGTAATTCTGCGCGTGCTCTTGCATCTGTCCATTAGCCAGGATAGATTATGGACACTGGGGCATCTCGCCATGTCACGGGATCCCGTGGTACGTTTCAGGACTATACTCACCTACCATTGCCGGAGAGTATTCAGACCGCTGATGGTACATCCAGCCCTGTAATGGGTAAAGGTACTGTCGCATGCACCCCTTCCATCACTCTAACCAATGTCTTACATGCTCCATCTTTTCCTGTCAATCTTCTATCAATTAGTGCCATTATACTTGATCTTAACTGTACTGTTTTCTTTGACATTCCTACGGTGACTTTTCAGGAGAAAGGGACAGGACGACGACTTGGGACTGGCACATGGCATAAGGGGCTGTGGTATTTAGACAGGACTGGACTGGACAACGCATTGGCATCCTTTGTCACGCCCCGATCCCGCAGAGTCCCTTTCGTCCTCGCTTCGGGCTCTTTGGGACCGTTCGTCCTCGCTAAGGCGTGATGCTGTGCAAGCCTAAGTTGCGCTTGCACAAGGCCGAGACCTGGAACAAGACAAGATAGACAAGTTTGACAATACGCAGCGGAACGTATCGCAGATAATTGAAGCAGCAGCGGATATATTTCAGAATACATGCATTGAACACAATGGTAACAAGAAACAATTCTCTTTATTGATTTCATTTGAACAGATTACAAGCTCTCGATTCTCTCTGATACAATGTTACATTCTCTCAGAACATTACAGATTACAATGATCCCGTTCCCATACATTACATCCTTTTATATACAAAACCAAACTCTTGCACAGATGTCATCTCTTGGCATCTCTTCTGATTTCTGGCTCCTGAGGATGAGGCACAGGCTATCGCTTCGGGCTATCCTTTTCGATGTAAGGTGCACCTGCATGCAGACTGATGATGGGTCAGTATATCAGCATACTGGTGAATGATGTGAACAAAGAGCTACATTTGTCTGAAACGATCACTGTTCATTTAGTGAGAAAACATTTTCTTGTGATGTGATCTTGCTACTCTTTACCTAGATTCATTTCATGAATGCATTAGTCAGTTTACATTCTTTTTGAAAACATATCTTTGAAAAGCCACAATCATTTCCATCTTAGCCGCTGTGCCTCCCACGGGTTCAGCTCGTCGCTAACCGCTGTGACTCGCATGGGTTCAGCTCGTCGCTAGCCGCTGTGACGCTCTTGGGTTCAGCTCGTCGCTAACCGCTGTGACTCTCATGGGTTCAGCTTGTCGCTAGCCGCTGTGACTCTCTAGGGTTCAGCTCGTCACTAAGTGGAATCCCCAATGCGCATGCGATATCAAATGAATCATGCATAAATCGAGCAAGTCATAAACAATTCCATCTACTTTTCGGGCAGGATACAGATCTCTTTTCTTAGCAGACAAGGGGCAGGTTCTCTTTTAAGCATACTCAAGATTACAGTCTTGTTATTAACAAAAGCATTCAATCAAAAACTCAGATTCTTAAGGCGTAAGCGAATCATAAAATGAGTCTTTGTCCACTCACCCAGATTAATCGTCTTCTGTTGCAGAGCCAGCAATCCGATCTTTCTGTTTATCTAGTGCCTTCGCGGAGCGGGGCACTACATAATTACCCACCGAAAAGAAGTTTCGTCCTCGAAACTTAAGGAGAAACTTACGATATCCTTAGCAGCGATAGTCCTCATCCTTCGCCATCATCAATCCACGAAATCACAATTCAGATCATATCAAAACTCTTGTTCAATCAAGCATTTCAATCTCAATCAATCAAATCGGTAAAACATTGCCGGCATCATAAAAATATTTACGGACTTATTGTATGGAACGTTCATCTCATTATTGATATCGAATAGGCAACGGAATTTCGATCAGAAGACATGTACTGGCCAGAGGATCGTGTTGCTCTGATACCATTCTGTCACGCCCCGATCCCGCAGAGTCCCTTTCGTCCTCGCTTCGGGCTCTTTGGGACCGTTCGTCCTCGCTAAGGCGTGATGCTGTGCAAGCCTAAGTTGCGCTTGCACAAGGCCGAGACCTGGAACAAGACAAGATAGACAAGTTTGACAATACGCAGCGGAACGTATCGCAGATAATTGAAGCAGCAGCGGATATATTTCAGAATACATGCATTGAACACAATGGTAACAAGAAACAATTCTCTTTATTGATTTCATTTGAACAGATTACAAGCTCTCGATTCTCTCTGATACAATGTTACATTCTCTCAGAACATTACAGATTACAATGATCCCGTTCCCATACATTACATCCTTTTATATACAAAACCAAACTCTTGCACAGATGTCATCTCTTGGCATCTCTTCTGATTTCTGGCTCCTGAGGATGAGGCACAGGCTATCGCTTCGGGCTATCCTTTTCGATGTAAGGTGCACCTGCATGCAGACTGATGATGGGTCAGTATATCAGCATACTGGTGAATGATGTGAACAAAGAGCTACATTTGTCTGAAACGATCACTGTTCATTTAGTGAGAAAACATTTTCTTGTGATGTGATCTTGCTACTCTTTACCTAGATTTATTTCATGAATGCATTAGTCAGTTTACATTCTTTTTGAAAACATATCTTTGAAAAGCCACAATCATTTCCATCTTAGCCGCTGTGCCTCCCACGGGTTCAGCTCGTCGCTAACCGCTGTGACTCGCATGGGTTCAGCTCGTCGCTAGCCGCTGTGACGCTCTTGGGTTCAGCTCGTCGCTAACCGCTGTGACTCTCATGGGTTCAGCTTGTCGCTAGCCGCTGTGACTCTCTAGGGTTCAGCTCGTCACTAAGTGGAATCCCCAATGCGCATGCGATATCAAATGAATCATGCATAAATCGAGCAAGTCATAAACAATTCCATCTACTTTTCGGGCAGGATACAGATCTCTTTTCTTAGCAGACAAGGGGCAGGTTCTCTTTTAAGCATACTCAAGATTACAGTCTTGTTATTAACAAAAGCATTCAATCAAAAACTCAGATTCTTAAGGCGTAAGCGAATCATAAAATGAGTCTTTGTCCACTCACCCAGATTAATCGTCTTCTGTTGCAGAGCCAGCAATCCGATCTTTCTGTTTATCTAGTGCCTTCGCGGAGCGGGGCACTACATAATTACCCACCGAAAAGAAGTTTCGTCCTCGTTTCGATCCCGCTAGGGTCGTCCGTCTTGCTTGGATCCCTGCGGGATCGATCGTCCTCGCTAAGGCGTGATGCCGTGCAAGCCTAAGTTGCGCTTGCACAAGGCCATGTACCTGCACAAAAATAACTAGTCAAGCAAAAACACACGCACGCACCCATTAGTCAAGCAAAACACACGCACGCACCCATTGCAGAAAACCAAATATTGGACACAGAGATTTGAAATAGAATACTCATTTTATTCATAGCTTGTTTGGAATACAAGTACAAAGCTTTGTAACTCAGATTTGCCTTATAATTTGGCTACAAGATTCTCTTTGAAATACTCTTTTGAAATTAGCCACAATGCCCATACATGATATCCTTTATTACAAGCTGGAATTGAAAGACACCTTCAAGGAAATGAAAACTGGAAACTTGCAATTGACTGAAAGTAAACTTCGAGGCGATCCACGAGCTCTACTGGGCTAGACGAGCTTTGGTGCCTCACTTGAAATCCCCCTGTCTCCTTTTGCTTTCTGAAAAGGATGCCCACAACGTGGGTCAGTACACATCATGTACTGGCGAGCGGCTTTTTGGCCGAACTCGTAAATCTCTGCACTAAATCAATATGTTGAGCTAACATTTACTAGTGATCTTTCTACTTGTCTAGGTTCTTTTAACAATTCATAAGAACATGACAGATAGAATATATCATAGCAACTTACCCTCGCCGGCAGTCATCCCTGCACAAAACCACGTTAGCACAATTTGCATAATGAGTAATTCATGATTCATTCTTGCAGATATTGAAGTTGTCATTCGGGTCATGCAGGTGGACTATTCTACATGTTGGTCCATGGGTTTTCCCCATGATTAGCCGCTGTGACTCTTTGGTTCAGCTCGTCGCTAAGGACTCAGATCGACTCCCATTTTCACATGGAGGCCCTAATCTCTCCTAGGCCGAGCGGTTCCAGGTGCCCCCAGATACCACCCGAGAGACAAATATTTCCTTGTATACAAGTTGTCCGAGACCAAATGCATGCTCTAGCCGTTCTATCAGATGAGACACACTTGGACTTATGCACAGGTATACGACACGTTTGATTCGTGCCTTCAGGTTCTTCTCAACATGTACAAGTTCGTCTGTACATGTCTATATTTTCAAGCAGACTAGTGACAAGCAGATGATCATTCTTATCGAGCAGATAGAGTGGCAACACATATTCTTGTATTTGATTCAATACAATTATCTTCCCTTATCTTTTGTGGATGTGGTATCGTTGATCATTGGGACAAGGCAACAGAGTAGACTAGAGATCATTTTTCTTAGGCGTACAGATCAATGTCTGTTCGGTTGAAGCAACTCACTGAGATGAATCTTAGTAGAGAGAAGGAGGGACTTCACGCGCCGTTCACGAACAATTCACGCGGCCTACAATGGCACCAACAGTTGATTAGCATACTTCGTCTCTTTCTCTCAAGATTCGGAATGAATGCGAAATGCGATGAAAGCGAACAATGAAAACCAATCATCGAAAACCAACACGAAAACGCATTCATCAAAACCAAGCAGCAAAGAGAAACATTCAGCAAAACTCTTGGATTCATTTCAATAGAAGCCAATCCATCAATTGGAAAGGTTCATTGCATTTCATCCGTGATCAATCGATACCGGCAAAGGTTTCACCAAGTACTCAGTTCATGACTGAGTCAGCAAGCCGTGGGTATTACATAGTGGACCGCGAGGAGCGGGGCACTACATAATAACCCACCGAGAAAAAGTTTGTCCTCAAAACTTAAGAAACAAAACTCACCTCCACTATTGTTGCATTCTGGGTCAAGCAACGTGGAGAGATTGAAGACGCGCGCATTAGTCCGCTGCGCCTGGTTGTGCGGATGGTCTCTAAGCGACGGTGGGCCTGGCAGTTGCCCACGCTCTTCAGTGTCATCTTTATTCTGATCCGTTCTATTCTTTTTCGGGCAATATTTGACTGAATGGCCCTGTTGGCCACAACGAAAACAAGCGTTGTTAGCGGCACGACAGTCCTCTTTGACGTGCCCACTCTTGCCACAGTGACTGCAACTCTGGCCATTCACATAGCGGCAGTCTTCTTTGACATGCCCTCGCCGACCGCAGAAGCCGCATACAGGCTTGTTGTTTTGTTCCCCGTCAGTCTTTTTCTCTCCGTCATGATATCTCTTGGCGGGCTGATTCCGACTGTTCTGCGCTTTGTTGGACGCTTTCTTCTGCTCGAACTGTTCTACCTGGAGCGCCGCCTCAAAGGCTTGAGAATAGGACTCGCATTCTCGATTCAACACACTTAACTGGATGTCGTAATTCAGACCTTCCACGAATCGATTTATGCGAGTCTGTTCCGTGGGGAGCCAAGCAGCGGCAAAATTTGCCAACTTAGCAAATTCAGATTCATAGTCCTCTACAGACATATCCCCCTGTTTCAGTGTGATGAAGTCATCCTCCATCTTCTTGCTCATGGCTCGAGGCAGATATTGATCGAGAAACGCCTTCTTGAACAAGGCCCACGAGATCTTTCCATTCCTAGCCGTTGCGAGCAGCGCCGGCTTCTTCGCCTTCCACCAGTCCTTCGCCCGCAGCCGTAGGAGCATAACGGCACAGACTACCTTTTTGCTACTTGGAACTCCTATGAACGCGAACAGAGTCTCTATTTTATCAATCCAGTCCATCACCTTGTCGGGTGACGTCCTGCCTTGAAATTCTGGAGGTTTCGCGTCCAAGAAGTCCTTTGGCCTAAAGACAGTGTGCCTTTGCGTTGGCTGGGGCTCTTCACCCTCTACAGGCTCGATCTCGGGCGTTCCCGTCTGTTCCGTCGCTGCGGTGGCATCTCGATTTGCCGCAAGCGCCGTGACAAGCTGGGTCAGGGCATCCAACTGCTTTTGTTGGGCAGCCGCTCGGGCCTGGTGTATTTGGTTGTTTTCCTCACTATCCTGCCTTTGCAGCTCCAACATTCTCATGATCCGTTCTATCGGATCGGTCGAGCCAGAGGCACGAGGAGGAGCCATTTCTCTACAAAACAGTATAACTTCTGTCAGTCTCATAAAATATTATGGACTTATTGTATGGGGCATTGGTTTTCATAACTCAAAATCGGGACACTTTTGAAAGCCGTCAAAGTACTTTATATACTTTTTGAAAACGATATTTGCAAGAGGCCAAGGACGTAAAACTGTGCTCTGATACCACTTTGTCACGCCCCGATCCCGCTAGGGTCGTCCGTCTTGCTTGGATCCCTGCGGGATCGATCGTCCTCGCTAAGGCGTGATGCCGTGCAAGCCTAAGTTGCGCTTGCACAAGGCCATGTACCTGCACAAAAACAACTAGTCAAGCAAAAACACACGCACGCACCCATTAGTCAAGCAAAACACACGCACGCACCCATTGCAGAAAACCAAATATTGGACACAGAGATTTGAAATAGAATACTCATTTTATTCATAGCTTGTTTGGAATACAAGTACAAAGCTTTGTAACTCAGATTTGCCTTATAATTTGGCTACAAGATTCTCTTTGAAATACTCTTTTGAAATTAGCCACAATGCCCATACATGATATCCTTTATTACAAGCTGGAATTGAAAGACACCTTCAAGGAAATGAAAACTGGAAACTTGCAATTGACTGAAAGTAAACTTCGAGGCGATCCACGAGCTCTACTGGGCTAGACGAGCTTTGGTGCCTCACTTGAAATCCCCCTGTCTCCTTTTGCTTTCTGAAAAGGATGCCCACAACGTGGGTCAGTATACATCATGTACTGGCGAGCGGCTTTTTGGCCGAACTCGCAAATCTCTGCACTAAATCAATATGTTGAGCTAACATTTACTAGTGATCTTTCTACTTGTCTAGGTTCTTTTTAACAATTCATAAGAACATGACAGATAGAATATATCATAGCAACTTACCCTCGCCGGCAGTCATCCCTGCACAAAACCACGTTAGCACAATTTGCATAATGAGTAATTCATGATTCATTCTTGCAGATATTGAAGTTGTCATTCGGGTCATGCAGGTGGACTATTCTACATGTTGGTCCATGGGTTTTCCCCATGATTAGCCGCTGTGACTCTTTGGTTCAGCTCGTCGCTAAGGACTCAGATCGACTCCCATTTTCACATGGAGGCCCTAATCTCTCCTAGGCCGAGCGGTTCCAGGTGCCCCCAGATACCACCCGAGAGACAAATATTTCCTTGTATACAAGTTGTCCGAGACCAAATGCATGCTCTAGCCGTTCTATCAGATGAGACACACTTGGACTTATGCACAGGTATACGACACGTTTGATTCGTGCCTTCAGGTTCTTCTCAACATGTACAAGTTCGTCTGTACATGTCTATATTTTCAAGCAGACTAGTGACAAGCAGATGATCATTCTTATCGAGCAGATAGAGTGGCAACACATATTCTTGTATTTGATTCAATACAATTATCTTCCCTTATCTTTTGTGGATGTGGTATCGTTGATCATTGGGACAAGGCAACAGAGTAGACTAGAGATCATTTTTCTTAGGCGTACAGATCAATGTCTGTTCGGTTGAAGCAACTCACCGAGATGAATCTTAGTAGAGAGAAGGAGGGACTTCACGCGCCGTTCACGAACAATTCACGCGGCCTACAATGGCACCAACAGTTGATTAGCATACTTCGTCTCTTTCTCTCAAGATTCGGAATGAATGCGAAATGCGATGAAAGCGAACAATGAAAACCAATCATCGAAAACCAACACGAAAACGCATTCATCAAAACCAAGCAGCAAAGAGAAAACATTCAGCAAAACTCTTGGATTCATTTCAATAGAAGCCAATCCATCAATTGGAAAGGTTCATTGCATTTCATCCGTGATCAATCGATACCGGCAAAGGTTTCACCAAGTACTCAGTTCATGACTGAGTCAGCAAGCCGTGGGTATTACATAGTGGACCGCGAGGAGCGGGGCACTACATCCTTAGAAGCAGACGCACCACCAGAAGCTTTCTGTCGCAGTGTTGAAGCCGACTTGCTACTCCACCACCAGCGTGTCGGTCATTCCTCTTTTTAAGTTATTAGTCGAATGTATCCGTCCTTATATCAAAGGGCTAATAAAGAGAAGTTATTTTGTGATGCTTGTGAGTTGGGAAAACATACCAGAAGCTCGTATGTGAGCTCGGGGAATAGGAGTTCAGCTGCTTTTGACATGATACATTCGGACGTATGGGGTCCTTGTCCTACAACCGAAATTAACGGCTTTCGATGGTTCATCACCTTTATTGACTGTTATACCCGCGTGACATGGGTCTACCTTATGAAGAATATAAGTGACGTCCTTGAGGCCTTTCGGGACTTTTATCGACGGGTGGAAACACAATATGGCGCTAAAATTAAGTATTTTCGGTCTGACAATGGGACGGAGTATACTAATAAGCGGGTTGCTGAGTATTTTTCCACTCATGGAATACTACATCAAACTTCATGTGCTTATACTCCGGCACAAAATGGTGTGGCTGAACGAAAGAACAAACACCTGCTGGAAGTCGCACGGACGATGATGCTGGCTATTGTAGTGCCCCGTCCCTACATCGTGCCCCATTGTCCGTCCACGGGGTGCACGAGAAAGGAACACTGTCGCTATCGACTCGGTCGGGACCGATAGGTCGGGATCGATCGAATCGATCGAACGAGAACGGTTGAATTAAGATCCATTCCACGTTATGGAATGGCTTCTTCGGAACCAAGTCCCACATTCAGCGGGTAGCGCCTCGAGGATTGACTCTGCGGCTGAGTCGGGAGAGACCTCCCGTTGCTCTGCTTTTCACGCCGCTTGCGTTGGTTTTGGCTTTGGTTTTCTGAATGCGTTTTCGTGAATGTTTTCGATGGTTTTCATGGTTTACATTTCGAGCTCGTATTTCCTATCGAACTCTTGCGTAATACAGTGTTCTAATCGGTTGCTTGTGCGATTTTAGGTGATCGCGTAGGCGACGTCTAGCGCAGCCAACAAGTCCCTCGCCTCAAGCAAAACTCAAGGTGAGTGGCTGACCTCCTTCGTCTCGACCCTCTATTTCAAAATGTGAACTCAGGTAATGATATCGTAATTGAATGAATTGCTTAAAGAATACAAGTCCTATGGGTTAGAGGAGAAAAAGATGTGTTGCGTAGAAAAGAGATAGAATTATTACAAGCCTGCAAAACAACAAGTAAATGAATCGATTTCGGTCTTGGACAACTTGTCGACAAGGGCGATGGTTTCTTCGAGCGGCAACCCGGGGCCACGGGACCGACTCGGCCTAGGAAGAAACAGGTTATAGCCGAGCTGGGTATGAAGCAACCGGTAAGACGGGGACTTGCATCGGAGCTCGCTACTTGCGTTGCAAGGGTCCCGTATTACCAGGCTATGTCCAAATGGCTAGTTATTGCCAGTGACCTTCACATCAAACACTTGGTATCATTGTTAACAATGAGCATGGAAGGTAACGATAACGTCAAAATGCTTTGTATAAAATGTTTAGGGTGGCTAGAAAGATCATCAAAAAGGAAGTCATATGATTTTTATCTATTCTTGAACCAAATGAGAGCCCGGAAATTAATTAGTCACTCGCCGGTACATGTTGATTGTACTGATCCTCGCTCTCTCTCCACAGGTACGCTAAATCAGGAGGAGCGTGCCACGTGAAAGAAGGAAACGCTCGTGTGTTTTGAAGCTTCGTTCGTGCGGTCGAAGCTTGGATCCAATCTCTTTTGAAGACTCCGCTGTTGAAAGCTAGAAGACAAATGGAGCGACTGCCCACTATCCCAGGTGGTTTTGAAATGCTGGTTGTAATCAGGGATGAAATGTATGGAATGGCTATCTCATCGGCCTTCATTTTGTAATGGAGTCAGTTTGTAAAAAGCCCGCGCGGCGTCCTTATATCGAGTCTGTAACATGATGTTCATTATCAATAAAGCTTGAGTTATCCTTCTATATGAATGTGTTCAATTTCTCTGCGTACTCTTATATGTATATGCTGTTGTATCGGATGACCTCATGAACCGCCTTGTGCAAGCGCAACTTAGGCTTGCACGGCATCACGCCCGGGGGACGACTATCGATTCTACCGAATCGGGGCGTGACATAATGGTATCAGAGCACGGCTTTACGTCCTTGGCCTCCAGTGTCGAGTTTCTAGTCTCAAAACCGTTGGTCTCGTGTCGATGAGATATGTCATTCCATACGAGTGAGTCCGTGATAAGTATTATGACTAATGTATTTTTGCCTTCAAATTTCCAGAGAGTGCGGCAGTGAACGAAGAAAGTGCTTCGAGCGGCTCGAGTAGCTCGAGGCCCGGACCCTCTAACGATGCCATGGAGCGGATGTTGCGCATGCTGGAAGCGCAACAACAACAAGCTCAGGAGAATCAACGCCTGAATGAGCAACATCGACGGGAGACTAAGGCACATCGACGGGAGGTAGAGGCACGCCAGACCCAGTTCGAGGCCCGATTCGATGCACAATTCAAGTTGCAGCAGAAGCAGCTTGATACTCTTCAGCAGATTGTACAGACAGTGGTGGCCAACAACAACAACTCCGCGACGACTCCTGCCGTGACCGAGCCTGCGGCCAGACAAAGCAAAATCGAACCGGAGGTACCCGAGCTTATGCCTGCGGCACCGAGAAGTTCCAACTTCGACGTGTCAAAATTCACAAAAAGCTTCCGTACTTCCTTTGCGGTACTGAAGACCCTTCGTTGGCAATCGATTGGCTGGAGGAGTTGGAAGACCGGTTCGAGCTTCTGGGCGTCGATGAGTCCAAGAAAGTCGCTTGCGCTCAACTTCTACTCCGATTGAACGCGCACGACTGGTGGGCCGTACAAAAGCGAGCAATCAGACACGACAACGAGGCAGCGACAATATCTTGGGCTACCTTCCGAGAGGCGTTCGAGATCGAGTACCTTCCCGATGCCATTCGACAAGAGAAGGAGAATGAATTTATGCAGCTAAAGCAAGGGAATATGACGGTGCGGCAGTATGCAGCAGAGTTCAACAAGTTAGCCAAGTTTGCTGGACAATACCTGCCTTCCATGGCGAGTCGTGCACGACGGTTCGAAGTGGGCCTACGACCATCTATCGCCGCCCATGTGTCTGTTCCCAAATACCAAACGATGGGGGAGTCTCTCAACCACGCCCTCCGCCTTGAAAGCCAATACCCTCCAAGTGCTGCCGACGCTGTGCATACCTACAATCACAAACGCCCTAGCCACGCGGGAGGAAACAATGGGACCAAGCGTCCAAACAATGGGCAACAAGGCGGGTACCAAGGGCGTAACCCATGGCCATATTGCATCCGCTGCCGCCGGAACGGTCACACTATCGTCGATTGTCCGATACCAGTGGATGGATGCTGGAACTGTGGCAAGAAGGGCCACATTCGTGCTGAGTGTCCAAGCAGAAGGCCGAACCCAACGGCGCCCCAACAGCACCGTCCAGCGGTGCCTCAGCAACACCGCCCAGGGAATCAAGTTCCAGCGCCTCTAGCCCAGCAACCTGTACCGCAAAATGGCCAAGACCGTCGCCCCAATGCTCAGGGCTGCGTCTACGCCATGACTCGAGATGAAGCACTGGCATCAGACACGGTCGTGACAGGTATACTTAGTTTTAATAATGTGCCTGCTCGCGTACTATTTGATTCAGGTGCTTCGCATAGTTTTATAGCGGCGGACTTTGTCGCCGAGCACAAATTCCCGTTAGTATCATTAGACCTCGACCTTAGCATGAGCACACCTTCGGGCACACCTATACTCACTAATTCAGCCTGCACCGACGGGATTATCTGTATCGGCGGTCAAAAGATCGGTCTGGACGTGATGGTCCTAGACATGAATGACTTCGATATCATTCTGGGAATGGATTGGCTCGGGCTGTGCAACGCAACCATAGAATGTGCCAGGAAGACGGTCACTTTCTGCATACCAGGAGTGCCTGAATTCTGCTTTTCGTGTGGTGAGGCGTCGTCGACCTGCATATTGATCTCGGCAATCTCTGCTCGGAGGATGCTGCAATCTGGGTGCGAAGGCTACTTGGCGTCCGTCCGAGACATGCGACAAGATGGTGCAAATGTAGGTCAGACCGACGTTGTGGCAGAATTCCCCGATGTGTTTCCGGACGAGCTACCCGACATGCCCCCCGACCGAGAGATCGAGTTCAGCATCGATACATTTCCTGATACTCGACCGATTTCTAAGGCCCCGTACAGAATGGCTCCTGCCGAGCTGAAGGAACTCAAGGTCCAGCTACAAGAGTTACTCGATAAAGGGTTTATTCGGCCTAGTGTTTCACCGTGGGGAGCGCCCGTATTGTTCGTAAGGAAGAAGGATGGGTCCCTGCGTCTGTGCGTCGATTACCGGGAGCTGAACAAAGCCACCATCCGGAACAAGTACCCATTGCCTCGCATAGACGACTTATTCGATCAACTGCAAGGCGCCTCGGTATTTTCGAAGATTGATCTCCGCTCAGGTTATCATCAACTCAAGATCAAGTCAGACGACGTGCAAAAGTCTGCCTTTCGCACTCGTTACGGCCACTACGAGTTCCTGGTGATGCCATTCGGCCTGACGAACGCCCCTGCCGCCTTCATGGATCTGATGAATCGGGTATTTCGACCCTTTCTTGATAAATTTGTCGTAGTCTTTATTGACGATATTCTGGTCTACTCGAAAGACAGGGCGCAGCATGCAGAACATCTGCGTACCGTGCTCCAGACACTTCGAGAGAATCAGCTATATGCAAAGCAGAGTAAGTGCGAATTTTGGCTCAGCAGCGTATCCTTTCTGGGTCACATCATTTCGTCCGAAGGTATTGCAGTCGATCCGAAGAAGGTGGAAGCCGTTGCTGATTGGAGGCGGCCTGCGTCTGCTAGTGAGATTCGAAGCTTTCTTGGTTTGGCGGGATACTATCGACGCTTCGTAAAAGACTTCGCGAAGATTGCATCGCCATTGACTCGCCTCACTCAAAAGGGAGTCGCGTATGAGTAGTCGGATGACTGTGAAGCTTCATTCCAGGAGCTAAAACGACGATTGATTTCGGCACCTATACTCGCGCTTCCGGATGGGCCAGAGGGTTTCCAGATATTCAGCGATGCTTCAGGCCAGGGCTTGGGATGTGTGCTCATGCAGCGGAACAAGGTGATATCCTTCGCCTCGAGACAATTAAAGCCGCACGAGAAGAACTATCCTACGCACGACTTGGAGTTAGCGGCAATTGTGTTCGCGTTGAAATTGTGGCGTCACTATCTATATGGTGTGGCGTGCGCGATCTATACCGACCACAAGAGCCTCAATTATCTCTTCACTCAGAAGGAATTGAACTTACGACAGCGGCGCTGGCTCGAACTGATAAAAGACTATGACTTGACGATCGACTACACTCCGGGCAAGGGAAATGTTGTGGCGGACGCTCTGAGTCGAAAATATCTTGCCTCGCTCTCCATCGACCGCAGACTACTACAAGATTTAGAAGAAATGGGCATCGATCTTCGGGTTCGATTCAGGGATATACGGTTGGCGCAGCTGCAGTTAGAGCCGAGTTTGCTGGAAAAGATCAAGACCGCTCAGAAGGATGATCCGTACCTGAAGAAAATGCACGAGCGAATTTCAACAGGTAGTGCGACCGACTTTGGGGAAGACAAGACCGGCGTGCTGAGAATGAATGGCCGACTATGCGTTCCGGATGATAAAGAACTACGAAGGGAGATAATGTCGGAGGCCCATTATACGAAATATACATTGCATCCAGGCAGTACCAAGATGTATAAGGACCTCCGTACGACCTTCTGGTGGCACGGGATGAAGAGAGATGTGGCGCTCTTCGTGTCGTAATGTATGGCCTGTCAGCAGGTGAAAGCTGAACATCAACGACCGGGCGGGGAGATGCAGAACCTTGCCATTCCAGAGTAGAAATGGGATCATGTCACGATGGACTTTATTGTTGGCCTGCCGAAGACACCACGGGGGAACGACGCTATCTGGGTCATCGTCGATCGACTAACCAAGTCAGCGCACTTCATTGCCATCAAAGTTACTTGGAGCGTTGATCGCCTGGCACAGATTTATCTTGACGAGATAGTACGGCTGCACGGAGTTCCAGTATCCATCGTCTCTGATCGGGATTCACGGTTCATGTCGCGATTCTGGAGTAGCCTTCAGTCGGCGCTGGGTACCAAGTTGCAATTCAGCTCAGCTTACCATCCTCAGACCGACGGCCAAACGGAGCGCGTTAATCAGATTCTCGAAGACATGCTACGGCTCTGCGCAATTGACTTCAAATCAAGCTGGGACGTTCACCTACCGTTGGCAGAATTTGCATACAACAATAGCTATCAGTCCAGCATCCAAATGGCGCCGTATGAAGCTTTGTACGGCCGGAAGTGCAGATCGCCCATTTGCTGGGATGAAGTCGGGGAACGGCAGATACTCGGCCCGGAGATGGTGGAACAGACTGTAGAGAAGGTCAAGCTCATTCGGGAAGACTGAAGATTGCACAGAGTCGGCAAAAGAGCTATGCCGATACCCATCGAAGACCGCTTGAGTTCCAGGTGGGCGATCATGTGTTCCTGAAGGTGTCGCCCATGCGAGGAGTTACTCGGTTGGCACGAGGGGGAAGCTGAGCCCGAGATTCGTTGGGCCGTTTGAAATACTCGAGCGGGTCACCCCAGTGGCCTATAAAATTGCCCTAACCCGCCGGCGCTCGAAGGTGTGCACAACGTCTTCCACGTCTCCCAGCTGCGGAAGTACGTGCACGACCCTAGCCACGTGGTGGATTTGGCCAGCTGGAGCTAAAGTCTGACTTATCCTACGTCGAAGTGCCAGTTCAAATCTTAGAACGCAAGGATAAGCTGCTGCGGAATCGGACGATCCCTCTCGTTCACGTACTTTGGAGGAACCATGCGGCAGAAGAGTCGACATGGGAACTCGAGTCTGAGATGAAGGAAAAGTTCCCTTTATTGTTTTCATAGAGGTAGGTTCTATTCTTAAGTTTCGAGGACGAAACTTATTTTTAGTTGGTTATGGTGTAGTACCCCATCCCTACATCGTGCCCCGTTGTCCGTCCACGGGGTACGCGAGAAAGGAACACTGTCGCTATCGACTCGGTCGGGACCGATAGGTCGGGATCGATCGAATCGATCGAACGGGAACGGTTGAATTAAGATCCATTCCACGTTATGGAATGGCTTCTTCGGAACCAAGTCCCACATTCAGCGGGTAGCGCCTCGAGGATTGACTCTGCGGCTGAGTCGGGAGAGACCTCCCGTTGCTCTGCTTTTCACGCCGCTTGCGTTGGTTTTGGCTTTGGTTTTCTGAATGCGTTTTCGTGAATGTTTTCGATGGTTTTCATGGTTTACATTTCGAGCTCGCATTTCCTATCGAACTCTTACGTAATACAGTGTTCTAATCGGTTGCTTGTGCGATTTCAGGTGATCGCGTAGGCGACGTCTAGCGCAGCCAACAAGTCCCTCGTCTCAAGCAAAACTCAAGGTGAGTGGCTGACCTCCTTCGTCTCGACCCTCTATTTCAAAATGTGAACTCAGGTAATGATATCATAATTGAATGAATTGCTTAAAGAATACAAGTCCTATGGGTTAGAGGAGAAAAAGATGTGTTGCGTAGAAAAGAGATAGAATTATTACAAGCCTGCAAAACAACAAGTAAATAAATCGATTTCGGTCTTGGACAACTTGTCGACAAGGGCGATGGTTTCTTCGAGCGGCAACCCGGGGCCACGGGACTGACTCGGCCTAGGAAGAAACAGGTTATAGCCGAGCTGGGTATGAAACAACCGGTAAGACGGGGACTTGCATCGGAGCTCGCTACTTGCGTTGCAAGGGTCCCGTATTACCAGGCTATGTTCAAATGGCTAGTTATTGCCAGTGACCTTCACATCAAACACTTGGTATAATTGTTAACAATGAGCATGGAAGGTAACGACAACGTCAAAATGCTTTGTATAAAATATTTAGGGTGGCTAGAAAGATCATCAAAAAGGAAGTCATATGATTTTTATCTATTCTTGAACCAAATGAGAGCCCGAAAATTAATTAGTCACTCGCCAGTACATGTTGATTGTACTGATCCTCGCTCTCTCTCCACAGGTACGCTAAATCAGGAGGAGCGTGCCACGTGAAAGAAGGAAACGCTCGTGTGTTTTGAAGCTTCGTTCGTGCGGTCGAAGCTTGGATCCAATCTCTTTTGAAGACTCCGCTGTTGAAAGCTAGAAGACAGATGGAGCGACTGCCCACATCCCAGGTGGTTTTGAAATGCTGGTTGTAATCAGGGATGAAATGTATGGAATGGCTATCTCATCGGCCTTCATTTTGTAATGGAGTCAGTTTGTAAAAAGCCCGCGCGGCGTCCTTATATCGAGTCTGTAACATGATGTTCATTATCAATAAAGCTTGAGTTTCCTTCTATATGAATGTGTTCAATTTCTCTGCGTACTCTTATATGTATATGCTGTTGTATCGGATGACCTTATGAACCGCCTTGTGCAAGCGCAACTTAGGCTTGCACGGCATCACGCCCGGGGGACGACTATCGATTCTACGAATCGGGGCGTGACAGCTATGAATGTCCCGAAACACTTATGGATGCAGGCTATATTGACGGCTTCTTATCTCATCAACAGAATGCCATCTCAAGTATTGGACTGGAAGACACCGTTGGAGATGCTTACTGGGGCAACTACATACACTATTCCACCGAAAGTTTTTGGATGTGTGTGCTTTGTCCAAGATAATAGGCCAGGCATTGGCAAACTGTATCCTAGAAAAGTTAAATGTGTCTTTGTCGGTTACACGGCGACTCAGAAGGGATATGCCTGTTGGAGTCCAGTCGAGCGAAAGATGTTTGTCAGCATGGACGTTACATTCAGAGAACTCGAACCATACTATGGTTCGGATGAAGGTTCAGCATTTGGTGACACACCTAACACAGATGGTGTTCGATATGAGGGGGACACAATAAGCCCAAATGTGGTCGTCGGATCGGTTCCGTGTCCGATTGTAGAAAACTGGACGAAAGGGGGAGAGCACAGTGACTCAGATACAGAGAATGAAGAAGAAGATACATATGTTATGCAGGGGGAGCAGCAGACAAGGAAAAAGGAGCTCCAAGTCTACAGAAGGAGACAACAGAAGTCCAGTACTGTGCCTATGCCGTGCCCTGTGCCTACTGTACCAAGTCCCTCGTCTACTCCTGCTCCAACTCCTGAAGATGTTGCCTCCGCACTGAATCACTCGAATTCTGATGCGGATCTCTCCGACTCGGATGGTATGATCTCTCCACCACCTATTGCTCCCTTAAGGAGATCTTCTCGCATCAATGCGGGTAAGGCTCCTACTCGTTTTGATGATTACGAACATGACATTGCCAACTTCTTGTCTTATTCTAACATTTCTTCGAATTATCGAGCCTTCATTGCATCGTTAGACTCTACTTCGTTGCCCAAGTGTTGACAGAAAGAAAAGAAAGATCCAAGGTGGAAAGCTGCAATGATGGAAGAACTTGGGGCACTGGAGAAAAATAAGACATGGGAGCTGGTTCCATTACCCAAAGGGAAGAAAGCTGTGGGATGCAAATGGGTGTACACAGTGAAAGAGACGCCAGAAGGAAAAATAGAGCGATACAAGGCGAGGTTGGTTGCAAAAGGATTCACACAGTCATATGGCATAGACTATGAGAGACGTTTGCCCCAGTAGCAAAAATGAGCACCGTGAGAACTCTGGTCTCCATTGCAGCGAACTATGGGTGGAAGCTGTACCAGCTGGATGTGAAGAATGTCTTTCTTCATGGGGACCTGCAAGAAGAAGTATACATGGAGCTCCCGCCAGGATGCTACGCGACGGAATCAGACGGAGGGACTTCGCAAGGAAAGGTGTGTAAACTGAAGAAGGCTATACGGGCTCAAGCAATCTCCTCGAGCCTGGTTTGACAGATTCAGAAAGGCTGTTACAGGCATGGGATACCGTCAAACAAATACAGATCATACGGTCTTCCTCCAGCATGCAAGAGGCCACATCACTATACTTGTTGTATATGTGGACGATATAGTGATCACAGGTGATGATGAAGTCGAGATCACTAAGCTGAAGTCAAAACTCGTGAAGGAGTTTGAGGTGAAAGATTTAGGAGCGATGAGGTACTTTCTAGGTATCGAAGTGTGTGAAGGCGAACAGGGAATTGTTCTATCACAAAGAAAATACGCACTAGATCTGCTGAAGGAGACAGGAATGCTGGGATGCAAAGCAGCCGTTACTCCAATTGACCAGAAGAGTAAGTTTGGAGCAGAAGCAGGAGAGCCTGTTAATCGTGAAAGATATCAAAGACTTGTAGGAAGATTGATTTATCTGGGACACTCGCCCTGATATCTCATTTGCGGTGAGTGTAGTGAGTCGCTACATGCATGATCCAAGAAAGGGTCATATGGAAGCAGTATTTCAGATCTTGAGATATCTGAAAGGAACGCCGGAAAAGGGACTATGGTTCAAGAAGAATGGACGCATAGAAGTTGAGGGATACTGTGATGCAGACTGGGCGAGCTGCATAGACGACAGAAGGTCTACCATGGGATACTGTGTTTTTGTAGGAGAAAATCTGGTCATGGAGAAGCAAGAAACAGTCAGTGGTAGCACGGTCGACAGCTGAAGCAGAATACAGAGCAATGGCTTGGGAGTGTCAGAGTTGCTGTGGGTGAAAGCATTGCTGACAGAGTTGCAGCTGGATAAGGGAGCACCATTGCGTCTTCTGAGCGATAGTCAAGCTGCAATAAGTATAGCTAACAATCCAGTTCAGCACGACAGAACGAAGCACATCGAGATTGATCGATTCTTCATCAAGGAGAAGCTGGAACAAGGGATACTGAAGATTGACCATGTCCACTCAGAAGAACAAGTTGCAGATTGTCTGACTAGGGTCTTAGTTCATTAAGTCTGTCGAAGCTATGTAACAAGATGGGGATGATCAATATCTATCGCCCATCTTGAAGGGGAGTGTTGAGAATCAATAAGGGCCTTTTAGTCCCACATCGGAATATGTAGTATGTAGAGGAGCTAGACTCCCTATAAGTAGTGAAGTAGTCCATCAATAAAATCATCCAACCATTATTTTCTACAATCATAATGGTTGAATGATTAGGTGGTATAGTTTGTAGAATACAAGATTAGGTGGTATAGTCTGATCATAAGAGTTTTCGAAGAACTTCTCACAAGTTTATACTACAAACATAGTTTCCATTAATAAAAAAACATAATAATAAGGTAGACAACTTGAAGGAAGAGAGAATCAATTTTTTTTTTGTCTTTTGGTATGACCATATCTTATATATAATAGGCTAAATTACAATTTGATACCCTCAACTATTCAAAATTTTAACTTGATACCCTCAACTTTGATAAGTACCAACTTAATACCCTATCTCAACTAATATTTTTAAGTTGATACCCAAAAATAATTTATTCCTAAAATACTCCCACCCCTACCCCTTGGCTGCTACTCCTCAACCTCCCCCCCTCCAACCCTCGGCGGCCATTACCAATATCCCCCCACCCCGCGGCCATCCCCCTCCCTCCCTTCAACCCGTCCCCGACACCCCCCTCCCCGACGGCTGCTACTTGACCCCCACCCCCCGACGGCCATCCCCCATCCCCCCCCCTCGGCACCGACCACCCCCTACCCGGCCCCGACGACCCCCTACCCGGCTCCGGCTCTGCTCCCACCGTCCGATCGTGCGTGCTCGCCGCCCGTCAGCCACCCGCAGCGAGAGAGGGGGGGTGGGGGAGAAGAGAAGGGGCAATTTGGTCCAATTTTTTTTTCAGGGTATCAAGTTGGTACCTATAAAAGTTGAGGGTATTAAGTTGAAAAAGTGTGATAGTTGAGTTGGGTATCAAGTTGCAATTTAGCCTATATAATAAAAAAAGTTGGACTTCACCAAAAAATTCAAATATGTCTTATGTTTATCAATTAATATTGTTCATTAAATTAATAAAAATAGTTAGATATTACTTATAGATAAAAATTAATACGGTTGTTATATTGGCTCTTTCTAAATTGTATGAGATACGTAAAATGTATGTACACTTTTGTATATTTTTTTTATCACACTTTTATATGTATATTGTGAATGCCTCCTAACTCACTTACGAAGAAAAATATGTCATTAGGAATGGCAAATTTTTTGAGATTGTTCGATGGAGACCTTTTTTTTTGGCGCATTTGGTATTTTAAAATGGGAACATGGACTGGAATGTGGGCGCGTACACACTACGCGCACCGAACCGGGCAAGACGGTGGTGATGACACGTACGTGTTGTCCACATGATTAGTCCACAACAACTTACAAGTGAGTAAGTGACAGAAACTAATGTAAAGACGAATACGAGAACTCCTAGTCAACGTGGAACTAAAAGGGGAGAACTTGATTTTTTTCAATGAGAAGAATACAACAAATATATGATATTTTTGAAACTATAAATATGTTTATTAAAAAATTTTAATAGTAATTGCCGCACCCCTAGACGAAAATTCTAGCTTCGCCATTGTATACAGTTGTGAAGAAATTAACTATATCTGCGTATTTTAGAATCAACAGAGGTTACCGAAGGATTTACCTCTTCCATGTTTGTAAGCTCAGAACAAACCCTGAGCTATAGTTCATAGTTAGAACTTACAAATAACTGTGGTAAATATTTGTGATTCGCTAGTCAATGATAACTGCCAAATTAAACTTCATCATAAGCATATAATACATAGCGGAACTCACCATCTCTTTGTCTTGATTCAATAACTCAGATGTTCCTAGAGCATTACATAGTCGATCTTTTGCCGAGATACCGAGAAAATCTCAAGATCAGCGTCGATAGTAGCATGTATTAAGTACAATAACTTAGATCCAAATAGATTTAGATTTTAGGAACACAACCCCCCCCAATTACCTCCATCTAGTAGAGCAATCCTGTAGACATTTGATATATAACCTTTGTAATAAGTCATCATCTGGAGAAAGGAAGAAAGAAAACCTTAATTAGTTTGCTACATAAAAGTATTATATAAGCAACTACATCATTTGGGGACATATATAACAAGTTTCATATAGCATTTCTCTGTTGGAAAGTGAGTGTAACTAATTAACCAAATGTAGGTATCTTACTGTTGCAATCATGCACCAGGATACCAGTTAACAGTGTAATAATGGAAAATTTAAAGAAATTAAGAACATTAATAGTCCCCTTCAGATCAGTTTGGGTTATAATTAATTACTGAACTGCTAGCGGATGAGAGAGATCACAACTTTATAATATATATAATATATATATATATATAATATATATATATATGAAAAATTCTTCAATACATCTCATGTAAAAATTTGTATTGATACATCCCAAATCTGAATCATTGGATGTCGATCCAATGGTTCAGATTAAAGCCGAAGTCAAAGTAACAGGTAAAGTCAAAAAGTAAAGACCTTTCACAATTTCCAATGTATTTTCAATGCAATTGTTTGGAATGTATTGATACATCTCATGTATTGTAGAATATATATATATATAATATATATTATATATATATATATATATATAGGTGCTGCTATTAGCACTCCTCATTAATTTTTTTAACATTCAAATTACAAATCTATCCATGCATTAATATAACATTAATTTGTGCATGTATGGAGGGAGGAGTGTAGATAACATTTTAGGAGTGCCAATAATGTTAATGTAGGGGTAGATTGGAATTTGAATG
>JANAVB010041868.1:2500-50716 GCA_029216955.1 Iris pallida
TCATGGGCAGTGGCAGTAATTGCAAATAATCATCGTCTGGATCTGAGTATGAATCTCTCACTATAGCTGAAGTGCAGGAGCTCTGGCAGAAAAAATATGACTGCTGGCGTGCTGGCTGCTGAGATCCTGATGTTCCTCGACCATTGTGATCCGTAACCTGCTGGAAATCCTTCATCGGTGGTCAGAAGATCCGTAGTACAAACAGAGTTCGAGCCTCTTGCGGCACTTGTCAACCTGATGTCCTGCCTTCTTGCGTAACACACAATGGAGGTAGGCCTGAATCTGCTCCGATGATGCGGCTGATGATGTGACTGAAGATACGCCGTCTGAATATTGCGACGCTTTGCGGGTTCAGGTAGTTACTACCTCCGTCATAAGTCTCATGTCTCTCTTGGGCTTCATCCTCCCTCTCATTCTACTGTCCGTGCTACGTTCAAGATCTCTTGGCCGGTGGCTTCAACCTTCAGAGGAGTCGGATCCTCAGAGACTTGGATGATCTTTAGAAGTGGCGGCTCCAGGTTCTCGATCTGCTCTATGCTGCAAGGAATGTGCTTGGTGTCGGAATCCAAGGATCCGAGAGTCTGGAAGTCAAAAGTCCTCCCTAGCTCGTAAAGTGCATCTACAAGTCTGTTTTGAAAAAGTACGATTTGCTCCCTTTGGGCATCAAAGAAGTCCTGAAACATCTTTATCAACTGGGTACTACCAATGGTGATAGTAGAGGCGACAATGGGTTGTGGAAGCTCAGAAGCGTCAAGTACGGTGAATCGATAGTTCCTATGTTGCGTGTCTAGTCCATCTGAAAAATAAAAAATTGTTAAAATGGCCTAACTATAGATAATAAGCAAACCTAGTAAATAATATGTATAACCAGACTTAGTAATAACCATAACCATTTTCCCGCAATCATATGCTGTGAAGAGTTTTTCTTATTCTAACAGGTTCCCTAATAGCACTCTATAGCCTAGGTGCCATTAGAACAGACCTGCATGGGCCACCACTAAAAATATATCACGATCCGCTCCCGAATATTCGAATACGTGTCGGACACGCCCAGCCTACGTTGGAAGACTCAACGCAGTAAGATGTAAACATCTAAAGAAAACTCCAATAATAACATGAAAGTAAATATCACAGCATCTAACCGTCCCAAAATGATCACCATAATCCACAAATCATAATTTAATTTACATGAAAGTACCAAAGACAAATCCGGTAACAAGAATAAATACAACTATGAATTCCCAATATACAAAATCTAGAAGTAAAACTAAACAAATCTAAACTGATAACCTCTAACTAAGTCATGGCTCTATCTTGCTCAGCTAAGATCCCGGGCTCTGGCCCTAAAGGTGAACGGTGTACTTAAGTATACCTACAACATATCCAGTCAGGAGCGGAGCAAAGTACTATTCTAGGTAATGAACAAAACATCATGATATGAAAAAGAGTACATGAGAACATAGAATGTAAAGTACAAAAAAAGAACATGAAAGTACATGAATGTAAAGTACAGGAAGTGTAACACCCAGTTTCTAAAATAAGGGTAATTTTGAAATTTTATATTTTAATTTATTTAATTATGATATTTAAATGATAATATAATTTTGGTCATTTTTAATTATTTTAAAACTATTTAAGATCATGACTTATGATTTTAGTGTTTGACTAGTGTAACCTTAGAGCCTAGCCATGTAATTAGGATGTTTGACTAGTACATTATAGCCTAGAGATATTTTGGGCATTTTAAGATTTATTTGAATTTATTATGATTTATTAGAATTAATATGATTTTGGTGATTTTTAGGATAATTGTTTTGGGCCTATAGTTGACTTTGACTTGTGTTGACTAGAAGACTAACCTAGTGACTAATCTAGGTTATGGCCACTTAGTTAGGTTAAGTAACCTTGATTTGACCTAATTTAATGAGGTTTAAGTCATTGGAACTAGTTAGGAGTGATTTGGAGTTGTTTAGGCTAATATGGCTTAGGATTTCATAAGTCATGACTTATGGTTTTAACCATTTAATAAAATGACTTAGCCATAGCCTATAGGACTTGGCCCAAAGCCCAAATTAGCAACCCTAACATTTTGTCCAGCCAACCTAGGGATTCCCCCACTATTTAATACCCCCAAATCTAGGGCTAGCCTCTTCCTTAGGAATTTATTGTAAGAGAAGAAAGAGGTGAGCTCCCATTTTTAGAAATTCATAATAAATCCATTTTTCCTTTTTTAATCCAAACAAATTGCATTGGGTTCTAAATTCTTCCTACTTTCTGTTGGCTATGAGTATTCTCAGATTTGGGAAGATTTGGAGGAGTTTTACCATTGGGAAGAACCCCACTCATTTGAGCTTTTAAGGATTTGTGATACATAGAGGTAACTCTCTACTTTCACCATGGAATTCTAATTTAATTGCATGTATAGGGAGCCCTAGACCTAATCTAACAGTAGGAATAGGAAACCCTAAGTTTTTGTGTCGATTCGTGTCCTAACAGGACACAGATCAGTGTCCTGAGCTAGGTGTTTGTGAAAATGCCACTGTGGATTATTTTGTGTTATTTTCGAATAATGTCTGAATGGAAAATCGTGTTTTGATGTCGCTTATCATTTTTCTGTAACTCTGAGATGATTTTGTGGTTGTGTCGTGTCGGTAGGACACTCGTGCACACGCCCTCGTGCACACGCGCGCGCGGGCTACAGTAATCCCCTGCATATCGGGGTCTCCACAGGACACAACACGAATTTGTTTGACACGAAATTTTGTGGGTAGTTAGGGACATCGTCTGCCATCCCACATACAAAATTTTATGACATCTCGTGGTCGGGTTGGTGAGATATCGACCACGCACGGGGAAACCACTGTCACTGTGCACAGTTTTAATTGCCACTGACACGGCTTCACAACTTTGGACACAACACACTCTGACACATTTAGGGTGTCAAGCACTTAGCCCTACCCTAGGCGCACCCCCTTGCACGAGCACGAGGATTGGGAAGGCCTGTGTCGGGTGCACGACACGCGTGCACACCCGCACGACGCTGTCCCCAATCCCTGTGTCCAGTTTACCCGATTTCAGTTTGGGTTGAATTGGACACATTTGTGTCCACTTTGGTGGACACAAACTTGACACAAAACACGTATGTAATGTGTGGATGCTATACCTACCACTGTTTGAGCATTTAATTTAGTTTTGATTGATGAAATCCCCTCTTTCTATATTTTTCCTGATACATGTTTCAATTCAGTTTTTCCAGTTTTAAAATGGATTTTGGCATTGATTTTTACTTGTTATGAACTGTTAAATTCATGGTCTTTAATCCCTAACATATTCACCTATGTATTGTGTATTGGCATGTTGATTTTGGGGTCAAATAGATATGTGTTGGATTCAAATCCTGGGATTTCAGTTTAGGACTGTTGGGATGTTTGAACCTGAGATATATGGAAATTCCTTAATGAACTGAGTAGATGCAGCCTGGGCATGTTCCCCCAATGTCACTGTTAATTTCAAATCACATATCCTGAGAACTTCTTTAGTATTTCACTGATTGGGTGTAAATCTGAGTTTTGTTTTACCTCTTATTGATTTATAATGTAAGGGAATCATGAGTACTACCTTAAATGGGTCATATAGTTCACTGTCATATTTTTTTCCTATCACACTGGTTCACAACCACAATCTGAGAACTTCACTACTAATGCCCACTATTTCCTGTTAATTTTAGTATAATTTATAACATGTTAATGTGATGATCCATCTACTACACTTTGCCATGTATTGGAATGTTAAGAACCAGTTAGGGGCATGTGATTCCATTCTTCACTGTTAGGTAGAGCAAAACTGAACTGTTTGTTTTCACTGATTTGCATATAAGGTTTAGTTAATTCTTAATACCAGCTTACATGACCTACACATGTCAAAACCTGAGAACTACATGAGTATTAACTAATCAATGTTAAACCTGGAATTGTTTGAGTTAGAATGCATTTGAGTCTACATTCTTTCCCTGTTATCATTTCAGTCCTTAGACACACACTTTGCTACACTCTAACACCACATTGCCCTCTCTATATACATATGCAAGAATAAGTAATATGTGTATACCTATATATATATAGATTATATATATATATATATATATATATATATTATATATATATATATATATATCTATCTATATATAGGTATTTAAGCCATATGTATGTATAATGCATACATGCACATGTTTGTACATATAGGTATAATGTATGTTGATGAATAGGTTTTCCTATATGCATATAATGAATACAATGCCAAGTTGAGTATTTATTCCTGGTGAGGTTAGAATGACTTGTTGACATTATAATGAATATGTGTTGGCTTGATTTAGGCTTGCATGGCCTTACTATGGTGTGTGTTAACTAGTGTAGGTTTGTTTAGACCTAGAATGACTGTTTGACCTAGTGTGGACTTGTTTGACCTAGTTTGACCATAGTTGACCTAGTTTACTTCTAGGGTTACCAGAGTTGACCAAGAGTTGACTTTGGCCTAGATTGACCTAGATTTATGTAGAATGCATAATATGACTTCATTATATCATTTTAGACTTGTTGTGACTTGTGCTGTTCTGATTAGGAGCCAGACACCTCTCCTCGGACAGTACATTTACTTCAGACATTCAGATACGAGGCGAGTACATTCTCTGATCATTTCATATCCTGTTTAAAATTATTTTCCTGCTTTAAATTACTTTACTTGATACTGTCACGTTGGTCACACGGATTGGTACTATATAGATCCTTTCATGAGATGTTATCCCCCTCGGGAACATCGGATACAGCATGTTTGTGCGTTTCACGAATCATCACGTATCTCTATGCTTTCTCTGATTCACGAATCGCCTATGACACATGTACTCTCATGTTCACAGAGCCTCCATGAATCACCTTCACGTATCACTCATTTTATGAGCCATGTAAAGTTTCACGAACCTTAACATAACTTGAACGGATCTTTGTGTATTGATTGGGGTTGAGAGTAGAAATAGACATGTGAATATTATCCAAGTAGTTGTAGTCATGAATCACTCTCTTAGCTGTAGGCATGAACCTCATATGCCATTCACATGTTTATATTTTACTCTGACTCACTAGTCACTATTAGCTCTCTACTTATAGTAGATATTTCCATTACAGTTCTCTCTCTGTTTTATATACTACATTTTTTCAGTATCTATATCTTACTTTACTGCATGATTATATTTTTTAACCTGCTATGAACTGTTGAGATGTACTGTACTCGCTCCTGTCCTGACTGGACCTGTTGAAAATATTACAGAGGATGAGGAGGAGGCCCTATGTACCACTTATTACGGAGCAGGCTTAGACGACACCTGCGACTTGGTTCCTCTGGAGGATCCAGCTGCAGTACAGGATGCTACTCCCAGAGTCTAGGTTAGATACCTAGGCTTTAGTTTTCTTTCAGCTCTGTTATTTGATTTCAGTTGTTCTTCTGAGATGTTGTTATATTTAGAGCCTTGTATTGAGCTGGATGTTCTTGAGTTGTTATCTTAGACACATAGATATTCTCCCTTTTATCTGTATTACTTTGTGCTTTTATTTTCTCTATCTACCTTTACTATCATGTATCTGCCTTAGATGTGATTGAGACTGTTCTGTTATGTCACCTCCATTCGGAGCGTATATACTGTTCAGGTACCTTTGTTTGTTAATGATTGACCTAGGACAGCGTTCTACCCCGACACTGCGGCGTAGGCTGGGCGTTGTTACGTTCTCGTACCCTCACAATGGGTGCGGGTCGTGACACATTTTTAGTGGTGGCCCATACAGGTCGAGTTTATGTAGTGGTATTCGAACTAGAGTGTCACTACAGCCTGTAGTAGAATTAGGATATTTTTGAAGGTACTCAATCACAAATAGGAAAAAACTCTTATTCAGATTCCGTATATCTACATTTTGCGCTTATTGTCTTCCTTGAATTTAAACTGTCCTCCTTTGGTATTTCGACTCATTCTCAGCAATTGTTTCCTTTTGATCTGTGTCTCCAGGATGGTTGGACGCGATCGCATCGCCAGGGCCAGGGGGACGTCGATGAGAGGTCTGCCACCTCTCATGCTCAGCAGTCAGCCCGGTGCCGCAGCCCCAGTCATGCCAGCTGGGGTAGGCATTTCAGCAGCTTTTGGAGGAGCCCCACCAGCAGTGAGGCATGAGCCGAGTCCGGTGATTCCGGATGTACTTCTTCAGCAGCAGCAGCCACCTGCAGGGACAATTGACGCCGTTCAGCTGTTAGCCTTCTTTCGGCAGTACATGGAGGGTCAGCAGATCCAGCAGCAGGGCCAGACAGTAGACTCACACGAGGCATTGAGCTGGCAATGACTACGGTAGAGAGAGTCATAGCTCAGCCAGCGGCAGCCCCGCAGCCGTACCAGCCATGGGAGAAGGGCATCCAAGATTTCCAAAATGCACCCGAGAGACTTCCGAGGGACAGAGGGGATTTGTATGCCGATGAGTGGATCGAGCATATGGAGAAGATTTTCAGGTTGGCTGAGATCCCGACGAGGCTCCAGATAGAGGCAGCGGCCAGCATGATGTAGGATCTGGCCCGTACATGGTACCAGACCGACCCGAGGGTCGGTACAGCAGGACAGACTTGGGCAGCATTCAAGAAGCTGTTCAAGGAGAAGTTCTTTCCAGACGCAGCGCTGGGAGCCCTCGAGACCCAGTTCGAGGCCCTAGTCCAAGGGAACCAGTCTGTGGAGAGTACGCAGGAGAGTTCTGCCGCCTGAGCAGATTTATGGATGACTTGTCAGAGACGACGAAGGCCGGAGGTTCCGGAAGGGCTTGGTAAAGGAGGTCAAGTCCTACACCAAGAATGCCCGCATCACTACATTTGAAGAGATCCTGGTGGACGCTTTAGCTGCAGAGGATGATCTTGAGCTTAGGCTCAAGAGGGGGCGAGACTCCCAAGGAGGCAGCAGTAGCGGAGGACCGGCCAAGAGGCCGCACGTTCAGCATCAGTTTCAGCAGTTCCAGGGTCACGGCCATCAGCAGGGACAGCAGCAGCCCAGACAGCATCAGGCACCCAGACAAGGCAGTCAGTTGCCCCTACTGCAAGAAGTCGGGGCATGGATGGGGTGAGTGCAGGAGGAGGCTGGGCATTGCCTACTATGTGGAGCAGCGGACCACCAGCTGAGGGAGTGTTCCCAGTACATAGGCACAGCACCAGGAGAAGCCAAGGCTCCGGTAGGTCAGCAGCGGGGACCGTTACCGACGCAGCAACAGATTTGTGCAGTTTCAGCATCAGGCTGGAGGAGGCCAGCAGGGCGAGCTTACGCCATGACAGTCGAGGATGCTCAGGCAGTGGGAGAGGTGCTTGTAGGTTCTGTTCTTTTCGATTCCATTCCCACCTCGCCTCATTATATCTATCTTGAAATTCAATTCCATCTGTTCTTATCTGCTTCCTTAACTGTTGATAAGTTTTGATCTGGCATTTCTTTTCGATTTGGTTTTCTTCTGAGATGAATCATATGGGCTAGGTCACCCAGTTATGGAATCTAGAATCTTCGGCAGTCGTGTTTAGCTAGCATAGTGAGGACATATAGTCAGATTTAGGACGTATTTCTCGGTGTAGGGAATTTAAGGTTTTCGCTGCCAAGCATGCGGCAATGCGAAAATTTTAAATACCATAATTCTAGAGGTATGTGCCTTAGTCGAGGACTCTGTGATTATCGTAGCCTTGCTCACTAGCACGACGAAGATTCTGAGTGTCATGATTTTGGACAGACGCATATGATTATCTGACGGTATGTTGAGACTCTGATTGTGGGGTGTTTGACCTAGTAGACTACTACCATTTTAATTTCGAGGACGAAATTTTTCTAAGGAGGGTAGATTTGCAACACCCAGTTTCTAAAAAGGGTAATTTTGAAATTTTATATTTTAATTTATTTAATTATGATATTTAAATGATAATATGATTTTGGTCATTTTTAATTATTTAAAACTATTTAAGATCATGACTTATGATTTTGGTGTTTGACTAGTGTAACCTTAGAGCCTAGCCATGTGATTAGGATGTTTGACTAGTACATTATAGCCTAGAAGGTATTTTGGGCATTTTAGGATTTATTTGAATTTATTATGATTTATTAGAATTAATATGATTTTTGGTGATTTTTAGGATAATTGTTTTGGGCCTATAGTTGACTTTGACTTGTGTTGACTAGAAGACTAACCTAGTGACTAATCTAGGTTATGGCCACTTAGTTAGGTTAAGTAACCTTGGTTTGACCTAATTTAATGAGGTTTAAGTCATTGGAACTAGTTAGGAGTGATTTGGAGTTGTTTAGGCTAATATGGCTTAGGATTTCATAAGTCATGACTTATGGTTTTAACCATTTAATAAAATGACTTAGCCATAGCCTATAGGACTTGGCCCAAAGCCCAAATTAGCAACCCTAACATTTTGTCCAGCCAACCTAGGGATTCCCCCACTATTTAATGCCTCCCAAATCTAGGGCTAGCCTCTTCCTTAGGAATTTATTGCAAGAGAAGAAAGAGTGAGCTCCCATCTTTAGAAATTCATAATAAATCCATTTTTCCTCCTTTTTAATCCAAACAAATTGCATTGGGTTCTAAATTCTTCCTACTTTCTGTTGGCTATGAGTATTCTCAGATTTGGGAAGATTTGGAGGAGTTTCACCATTGGGAAGAACCCCACTCATTTGAGCTTTTGAGGATTTGTGATACATAGAGGTAACTCTCTACTTTCACCATGGAATTCTGATTTAATTGCATGTATAGGGAGCCCTAGACCTAATCTAACAGTAGGAATAGGAAACCCTAAGTTTTTGTGTCGATTCGTGTCCTAACAGGACACGGATCAGTGTCCTGCGCTAGGTGTTTGTGAAAATGCCACTGTGGATTATTTTGTGTTATTTTCGAATAAGTCTGAATGGAAAATCGTGTTTTGATGTCGCTTATCCATTTCTGTAACTCTGAGATGATTTGTGGTTGTGTCGTGTCGTAGAACTCGTGCACACGCCCTCGTGCACACGCGTGCGCGGGCTACAGTAATCCCCTGCATATCGGGTCTCCACAGGACACAACACGAATTTGTTTGACACGAAATTTTGTGGGTAGTTAGGGACATCGTCTGCCATCCCACATACAAAATTTACGACATGACATCGTCGTGGTCGGTTGGTGAGATATCGACCACGCACGGGGAAAACCACTGTCACTGTGTACAGTTTTAATTGCCACTGATACGGCTTCACAACTTTGGACACGACACCGCTGACACGTTTCAGGGTGTCAAGCACTTAGCCCTACCCTAGGCGCACCCCCTTGCATGAGCACGAGGATTGGGAAGGCCTATGTCGGGTGCACGACACGCGTGCACACCCTTACGACGCTGTCCCCAATCCCTGTGTCCAGTTTGCCCGATTTCAGTTTGGGTTGAATTGGACACGTTTGTCCACTTTGGTGGACACAAACTTGACACAAAACACGTATGTAATGTGTGGATGCTATACCTACCACTGTTTGGGCATTTAATTTAGTTTTGATTGATGAAATCCCCTCTTTCTATATTTTTCCTGATACATGTTTCAATTCAGTTTTTTCCAGTTTTAAAATGATTTTGGCATTGATTTTTACTTGTTATGAACTGTTAAATTCATGGTCTTTAATCCCTAACATATTCACCTATGTATTGTGTATTGGCATGTTGATATTGGGGTCAAATAGTGTGTTGGATTCAAATCCTGGGATTTCAGTTTAGGACTGTTGGGATGTTTGAACCTGAGATATATGGAAATTCCTTAATGAACTGAGTAGATGCAGCCTGGGCATGTTCCCCCAATGTCACTGTTAATTTCAAATCACATATCCTGAGAATTCTTTAGTATTTCACTGATTGGGTGTAAATCTGAGTTTTGTTTTACCTCTCATTGATTTATAATGTAAGAATCATGAGTACTACCTTAAATGGGTCATATAGTTCACTGTCATATTCTTTTTCCTATCACACTGGTTCACAACCATAATCTGAGAACTTTACTACTAATGCCACTGTTTTCCTGTTAATTTTAGTATAATTTATAACATGTTAATGTGATGATCCATCTACTACACTTCATGCCATGTATTGGAATGTTAAGAACCAGTTAGGGGCATGTGATTCCATTCTTCACTGTTAGGTAGAGCAAAACTGAACTGTTTGTTTTCACTGATTTGCATATAAGGTTTAGTTAATTCTTAATACCAGCTTACATGACCTACACATGTCAAAACCTGAGAACTACATGAGTATTAACTAATCAATGTTAAACCTGGAATTGTTTGAGTTGGAATGCATTTGAGTCTACATTCTTTCCTGTTAGCATTTCAGTCCTTAGACACACACTTTGCTACACTCTAACACACACATTGCCCTCTCTATATACATATGCAAGAATAAGTAATATGTGTATACCTATATAAGGTATAGATATATTAATGCATATATATATAATTATATATATATATATATATATATATAATATATATATATATATATTATATATATATATATATAGGTATTTAAGCCATATGTATGTATAATGCATACATGCACATGTTTGTACATATAGGTATAATGTATGTTGATGAATAGGTTTTCCTATATGCATATGAATACAATGCCAAGTTGAGTATTTATTCCTGGTGAGGTTAGAATGACTTGTTGACATTATAATAATATGTGTGTTGGCTAGATTTAGGCTTGCATGGCCTTACTATGGTGTGTGTTAACTAGTGTAGGTTTGTTTAGACCTAGAATGACTGTTTGACCTAGTATGGACTTGTTTGACCTAGTTTGACCATAGTTGACCTAGTTTGACTTCTAGGGTTGACCAGAGTTGACCAAGAGTTGACTTTGGCCTAGATTGACCTAGATTCATGTAGAATGCATAATAGGACTTCATTATATCATTTTAGACTTGTTGTGACTTGTGCTGTTCTGATTAGGAGCCAGACACCTCTCCTCGGACAGTATTTACTTCAGACATTCAGATACGAGGCGAGTACATTCTCTGATCATTTCATATCCTGTTTAGAATTATTTTCCTGCTTTAAATTACTTTACTGATACTGTCATGTTGGTCACACGGATTGGTACTATATAGATCCTTTCATGAGATGTTATCCCCCTCGGGAGCATCGGATACAGCATGTTTGTGCGTTTCACGAATCATCACGTATCTCTATGCTTCCTCTGATTCACGAATCGCCTGTGACACATGTACTCTCATGTTCACAGAGCCTCCATGAATCACCTTCACGTATCACTCATTTTATGAGCCATGTGAAGTTTCACGAACCTTAACATAACTTGAACGGATCTTTGTGTATTGATTGGGGTTGGGGGAGTAGAAATAGACATGTGAATATTATCCAAGTAGCTGTAGTCATGAATCACTCTCTTAGCTGTAGTCATGAACCTCCTATGCCATTCACATGTTTATATTTTACTCTGACTCACTAGTCACTATTAGCTCTCTACTTATAGTAGATATTTCCATTACAGTTTTCTCTCTCTGTTTTACATACTGCATTTCTTCAGTATCTATATCTTACTTTACTGCATGATTATATTTTTAACCTGCTATGAACTGTTGAGATGTACTGTACTCGCTCCTGTCCTGACTGGACCTGTTGAAAATATTACAGAGGATGAGGAGGAGGCCCTATGTACCACTTATTATGGAGCAGGCTTAGACGACACCTGCGACTTGGTTCCTCTGGAGGATCCAGCTGCAGTACAGGATGCTACTCCCAGAGTCTAGGCTAGATAGCTAGGCTTTAGTTTTCTTTCAGCTCTGTTATTTGATTTTCAGTTGTTCTTCTGAGATATTGTTATATTTAGAGCCTTATTGAGCTGGATGTTCTTGAGTTGTTATCTTAGACACATAGATATTCTCCCTTTTATCTGTATTACTTTGTGCTTTTGATTTTCTCTATCTACCTTTACTATCATGTATCTGCCTTAGATGTGATTGAGACTGTTCTGTTATGTCACCTCCATTCGGAGCGTATATACTGTTCAGGTACCTTTGTTTTGTTAGATGATTGACCTAGGACAGCGTTCTACCGCCGACACTGCGCGTAGGCTGGGCGTTGTTACGTTCTCGTACCCTCATAGTGGTGCGGGTCGTGACAGGAAGTACAGAAAATAAAGTACAAGAAGTAAATCCTGAACCTGAAGTACAAGACATGACATGTGCACAATATTTGAAATACTGCTAGCATATGTGACCGGCTGGGGTAAGTACAGGAATAAACAAATGAAATGGGTACGACTTAGGGCCCGCGTGCACGGTGCGAGGCCTAAGCTATCAACCTGAATTTTTGATCCTTGGGTTTGGTCACATAGCTAGTGTATTTCCCCTCCCCGACCGCAAGTAAGTACAAGAACATGAAAGTACAAAAGAACATGATATCGTGTCACATTGTGTCATCAAGAGAAGTATAAGATATGAATGTAAATGCACAAGACCATGGAAAGTACTTGCCTTGCTCAGGGTGATCGAAAATAGGAAGAAGATCTGTATGTCCTCCTGGTAATAGGTATAAGTTGGTTAAGTTATAATTAGGACAAGTAACTAATATGTTAACCAATCTAACTATTTTACTAGTTATTATATACTATCTATGAATATTTTAGAAGCTATCTATTAGTGAAAATACTTCTAAACTATATTTAACAAAATCATTTATGTTTTAGGAAATACCTGCTGGTTAACTTTTTATAAAATATTGATAATAGGATATTAGAAAATAGTATTTCCATAATAATAATACTAGTATATTTTATGGAAAATCACCTCTATGCTAGTAATATAGTAAAATGTACTTAACTAAGAAATGGTACTAACTTTTACTCACTAAGGGTCATTGACAGTTACTGCTAGGAACAATAATAATAACTAGAATTCAATAACCCAGCCCAACAAACTTCAATCAAAAGTTAAAAATAATAGAACATGCACACCCAAAATTCCTTCAAAGAAAATAGCAACTAATCAGCAGCTATATAACCAAATCGACTATGTTACTGGAATCAGGTTAGTTCCAAGCTAAAATCCATGACTCTACAATGGGGTTCCCTGTATCAAGGCTCATGCACACAACTATCGGTGCAAAGCATTTTAACTAGAAGAAACTGGCCAACAAAAGCCAACCTACCAAAAACAATCCCACATGACAGTATAACTCCACCATGTAGAGTGAAAGTCCACATAGAGTTTAGGCTTTGCTTCTCATAACTAGTCGACCCCCAATTTAACTCTAGCTCCCATCTTGCAACCAACCCCAGCAATATCCTATTATACTCAGTTTGGCCAAAATCTTCACATTATTCAATAGGTTTGGCAACCCCAAACACTCACACACAACAGATTACACTTGAACACACAAATTGAATGCAACCGACACCAGTGACAAAACTTAACCAAATCAAATTTGAATCTAACGACCACATTGAAACTCAGGCCTAGAAAGAATGCAGAATAATACAATATGGACTTATACTTAACCCAGACGATTATAAACCAAATCAAGAAATGGAATTTGATAGAAAATTTATACAACCAAAACTTTAGCAAAATGGATACCAAACTCACTCTCAAATATAAGCCAATTGACAAAAGAATATACAACCCAATTGAATTTGAATAGGAAAAATATATAGCCAACTGAAACTAAAATCGATTATGAACCCTGCCCTTGCTAACTTCCAATCCAGCAACTTCTACATACGACTCCAACGTTGATCATGATCTGTTGGCACAACTAATTCCTGGACACACACCCTTGGTTGGACACGAACGGCATCACGAATCTTGTAATGCCCCAGTCCCAAAATACTTAGGACTAAGTACGTAGACATGCCAGCTGCATACATACGAAGCATACTCTAATATATAGGAACCTCGTATCTATACATAAGCTGTAAAATACAGTAACCATGAAACTAATCTCATCCACAAACCAATATATCATAAAATCAACTTATAAATGTCATTTGTACAAAATGTTGGGTGAAGACAAATCCACTGCCAACAAAAGAGAGAAATACATAGTGACGATGGCAGAGTCGAGCGAAAGCGAAAGACGATCCAAAACTAGCAATCGCGAAGGTAGATTGTAAACTATATCCTTGGCTAGAGCACCTGCAAAAATCACAAACACACCTAGAGAAATCACCAGGTCCTCAGAGGAACGTAACAAGATATAGGAAGAACATGCTAATATGAACTGTCAGAATAATAAAATAATATACAAAAGACTATCCTAGACACAAATATGCAAAGGGGATTCTAACCGTCTAATGTGCAATTTAGAGGACTTTCATTGCGCATGGGTGGGATTTAGGCTATAAGTACGTAACTGGCATTCAGTCATACGTATCCGGCCGTTACGTCCAAAACGTCAGAAGGTATCTGCAAATATAATCTCGCCATAGTTCCTTTCGAAAACTATGGTTTACCTGTTTGGCTTTCCATACGCACTAGTGACTGTCCTCCCCCAATATTTCCACACTGACCAAGTCATGTCCATGACCCCCCAATTTTGTAACTGCTCGAGTCTCTATACCTTAATTATAGCAGTTACGATCTATCCGTCACACGATAATAGAGATGGCCAGTCAATAAGTCATACCCCTAGCAAAATGTCTCAAACCGAGTAGTGTGAGTGTCATGGCCAAAGGAGATATAAGGATATCCTCCAACAAGAAGGTGGTCTGCTAAAACTAAGTCAACTACATAAAATAAAGTAACGACTAATAGAGTCACTTACACCCAAGTATGGCTTGGACGCGCAGTTTATAACAAATAACAATATGAACAAAGTAAATAAATGCTGAAAATAATTAATATGACAGTAAATATAGGAGGGTATACTTGCCTGGTAGGGTCGTCTGGTGTGCTGCGATGATCAAGGTGACACTAATATGGCTTCAGTGTTATAACTAAGCAAGATGGCCTCTGATAATGCCATGGACTATTCCATCGGGTCCAGAAGAATCAATTTAGCTAGGGTCGACATAAAGAGGTACAACATTGACGAGGGATTGGAAATAACTTAGTCACGGAAGGATAAAAGGAAATTTGATAAATATATATGATTTTAGAAAAATAATTATAATATTTGAAAACTATATTTTATCATCTCAAAATATTTATAGTTTATGTAAATAATTTTTAGGCCAAAACCTATAATTTACTTAGTAAAATATTTTATATAAATATTTAAAAATATATATGATATTTGGAAGCTGCTTTTTATTTGATCAATAATATATATATATATATAATATATATATATATATATATATTGAAATATATATATATCTATATATATATATATATATATATCTATATATATATATATACCAAATTACCAAAATTACAAAATCGTTTTCGGCTACAAATAATCTAAGTTTGTAAGAACCCTTTTTAGGTAGAAAGCTATATATAAAATATCATAATATATTTTAAGTTAAAACCAATTTTGGAATCATTTAGACAAAATCCATGATATAACTTAGAAAATATTTATAATATCCATAACAAATATATGGTAATCCACTACTTGTAGTACAAAATGATAATAACCATAAAGAAAACATGATAATTAATAAGGTTTCTAGCAATTTATACCTAGTATATTAAGATACCAATAACTTAATATCCAAATATATATATATATCTTTACACAGTACTAACAATAAATAATAATAATAATAATATAATATATAAATAATATAATAATAAATTATAACATATGACCCTAAATGAAAAGTAATAAACAAAAAGAAAAGAAAGAACAGGACAGAAAGAAGAAAGAAAAAAAATGCAAAGCATGCAAAAATAAACAAAAATAAACAAAGTATAGCATAAGTTTAAAACGCACTCTTCATAACAACAGAAGGAAAAAAGAAGGGGAGAGGGTTGGAGATCGGGAAAGAGGGGCAGAGAGAGAGAGAGAGCTGGAGTCGAGCGATAGGGGAATCAGGAAAGAGAAGATGGACGAAGGGGCAGCACACATGGGGGGCGGCGCTAGGAGGGACGTCGGCAGTGAGCCGCGGCCTTGTGAGGGGGATCTCTGGCGGCGCAGCGGAGGGGCAGCCCGTGCGCAGCTACTTGGCGTGGTTCCATGGCCAGCGTGCGAAAGAGGAGGGGGAACGCTCGGCGCTGACATCGACGATGCTGCGACGGGGGATGCCTGGCGACGCGGCAGTGGCGGATCTGGCTCGACGGGGCAAAAACGAGAGGGGGGATCTGACCACGAAAGCTAATGCGGTGGAAGGCTCGGCTGGAGGGATTTGCTGCAGCCAGGCTTCGTCGACGCGTGGAAGCGATGGTCGGAGGTGAGTGATGGTTATGTTTTGGGGTTTAATTGGTGATTTGTGTTTGGGGCGGGCGGCCGATCGTGGTGACGATCGGTCGGGTGACGGTGGTGGCCTGTGGTTGTGTATTTATTTGATTTGGCGGTGGTTTGTTTATTCGGGTTGATGTTCGAGACGGAGAACGATGGGGCAGTATGGTCGGGCATGGAGGCCTCGATGGTGGAGGTGATGGAGTTTGGCTGGCGTCTGTGGATTTTGGTGGTAGGATTGGCGGAGTTGGCTACCGCGGTGGTGGCCGTGGATGTGCGTAGGTCGAGATTTTGGGTGGTGGGGGTGGTAGATGGCAATGGGGCAACAGGGTTGGTGATGATGGTGCGGTTACTAGCAGTGGGTCGGGTGGCGAGATGAGACGGTGGTTGGTGTGAAGCGATGGTGGTGGCGGTTGTGGTCGCTGCGGTATCGATCGAGGAGGAAGGAATGGTTGGGGGTCGTTAGCAGAGGTGTGCTGCGGCAATGGCAGTGTGGTGGTCGACAAAGCAGGATTAGGGTTAGGATTTTGATGGTGTCGGGGTGTGTTCGACACGGGAGTAATGATGTATCTGCAAAATATGGAATAAGATTTTGGATGGGAACATGGACACGATGCACGTATATTTATGGAGAACAATGTATTTATGGGTGGAGAGATCCCGGTTTGATATGGAATAACAATAATTTAAACTCCCTTAAATAGATCACTATTAATTCAAATCAAGTTAAAACCAATCAATCCAATCCAACTAAATAAATTTTATCTATATGTTAAAACTTTTTAAGAATAAATTAAATCTTAATTTAAATTTTCATAACCATTTAAACATTAATTACAAATTTCAAAATAAATAATAAAAAGTGATAATTAATTTCAAAAATTATCATAAATATTTTAATATTAATAGAAAATAGCTTCAGCATAACTTTTAATAAATTTAAGATGTAAATAATTTCGAAATTCAAAATATATACATGACTTAACTTTCATGTACCTCATATAATATATTTTCATAAATATTATTTTAGAAGTTAAAAATCATATAATAAAATAGCTTCCACTAGAAAAAAATGAAAATATGTTTAGTCATAGGTTTGGTATGACACTAACACAAAGCAAGCTTTACTAACCCTATAAGTATTTTGTATCAAAATATTTATCGCTACATTTGTCAAGAGTTTTTGACAAAAAATAATTAGAAAAGAAATTAATATCTCGTATCACGCGTGTGTACCGTCGTACAATAAATTAATCAATACCAAAAAAAAATTGTAGTAAAAATTTAGGGGGTTTACAAATACGCAAACGGACACACGCCAAATCCCAATCATGCTACATGATCACTGCTACGGCTGACACCAACCACACCACGGACTCGACTGATTCCTAGTCAACACCCAAACTCAAAAAAGTGCAGTAAAGATCAGTAATCAATAGAGGGATGACATAAATACCTAAAGGAGAGAAATTAATAGAAGTCATCCCTGAAGGAGAGAAATCAACAGAATCAAGAACACGTTTCCCCGAAGTGTTGGACACGAATCTCCCGTATCCAAACAGAACGAGATGATTGATGGTTCCGCTTTCGAACTCTTGATTGTTCCTCCTTCCCAATCGCTCAATGCTCCCGCGATCGGTCGTCCTGTTCGAATCCCCCAAACCAGGAAAGGCTTAATCCCCTTCTCGATCACCAAATTTAATACCAAATTGTCACGACTGGGATCAATACTCACCAGTCCTAGGGATCGCCGAAATTAGGTCAACAAGCCCAAATTGAACGGATCACTCCCGATCTGTTCGCACAAACACAATTCACTGATCACTTCCTGGAATCACCACAAAACAATCGCTCTCAAAGGAAACTCTCAACTAAACTCATCTAGGCCGTGGATCGACCGAATCACGGTGGAACACACTGCTGCAGATGTCGAAAAGATGGAGAAGAAAATCAGTCGTCGTATCGCTGCTGTGGAGACGAATGCTGCAGTAGGAAAGACTCGTGGTGGAGAAGCGGTGGTCGCCGTCGCCATCGCCAGTAGAAATTAGGGTTTAGAAGAAGTTGGAATTTGGAAGAATAAGAGGGAGAGCTCAGGAATGGATGAAAAGAAACTCAGCCGAATGGAACATTCTCTCTCTCCCCTGGCTTATAAGGGAAGTAAAGGAAAATGCAATTTTGCAAATAAGTATTCCTCATTCTGTTATTGCAATTTTAACACAAAAGTTTTTAGAGTGGTTAGAAAGGTTGTAGGATTCTTCGGACCACTCCTAGTTAGTTAGGAAACTTGGGAGAAATACTCTAGATTAGTTACAACATCAAATAGTTAGTTAATTAACTAACCATTCCATTTATTACAATCTTCTCTTCCTCCAATTCCTCAAATAATTATTAACATAAAACTCATAATTCATAAATAATGCTAATATAGATTAGAAAATTAAAATTCTTCAAAATACGTTGAACATGATTATTTTCTTAAAAATTTAAAATGTCATGAAATACTAAATTTTAGAAATTAGGAAAGGTGGGGTTACAGTATACCAAGCTCAGCGATCGAGTAAGACTAGTCATCTAAGTTTTCGACCGAGTCTGACTCGCAAGCATATTACCTAGTCCACTGCCTATCGAAATGAGACACTACATAATATACCACTAAGAAAAAGTTTCGTTCCAAAACTTAAGAACAAGGGTATGACCTTAAATTAGACAAACAACGAAGGGTACTTCTCTTTCATCTATGCCTCCATCTCCCATGTCGATTTTTTAATTGAATGGTTCCGCCAAAGCACGTGAACCAAAGATATCGATCGATTTTATAAGGCTTTTTTCATTCAGTCTAAAATTTGAATATGCTCCTCCGAGTAGCACAAGTATGCTCATAGCTCTAACTGATCGAAACTAACCATGTGACTTAGATCGTGTACGTATTTTTGAAGCTATAAAATGTGGAAAACATCATACACTTCAGCTAGGAGGTAGTGTGATCTGATAAGCAACAGTTGTGACTCGTTCGAGGATCTTGAAAGGGCCTACAAATCTCGGGCTCAATTTTCCTTTAACATCGAACCGCATCATGCCTTACATGGGCGTTACTTTCAAAAATACATGGTCTCCGACCAAAAATTCTAGCGATCGTCGACGAAGATTTGTGTAACTTTTTTGTCAACTTTGTGCGATATGAAGTATGTCTCGAATCAAGCAGACCTTTTCGACGGCCTGTTCCACCAGTTCTGGTCAGAGCTCTCTGACTTCAACCCAGTATATCGGAGACAGACACTTTCTTCCGTGGAGGTTTTATAGGGTGCCATCTGAATGCTTGATTGGTAACTATTGTTATATGCAAATTCCGCTAGGGGCAAGGCGTGTCCCAACTAGTCTTTAGATCTATCGCACACAGATGTAACATATCTTTTATGATTTTATTCATCCTTTTCGTTTGGCCGTCTGTCTGGGGATAGTACGTGGTACTAAAATTCAGTTTGGTTCTCATCGTAGCTTGCAAGCTCGTCCAGAAATGTAATAGAATTACCCCTCTGGCCAAAACTATTATGGCCGGTACCCCATGCAGTCAAATAATCTCGTCGATGTAGATTTGTGCTAACCGATCAACGTCCATGCTACTTTGATCGCGATAAAGTGAGCCGACTTAGTCAATCTATCAACAATGACCCAAATTGCATCGTTCTCCCGTACTGTCTTTGAAAATCCCATGATAAAATCTATCAATATATTATCCCACTTCCACTCGGGAATGATGAGGTTCTACAGCTGCCCGCCTGGCCTTTGGTATTCTACTTTCACTTGCTGACAGCCATGCATTGTGACATGCAAGTCACAACATCTTTCTTCATGCCGTACCACCAAAAAGTCGTACGCAAGTCCTTGTACATATTGCTGCTCCCAGGGTGCAATCAGTACTTCGCATAATGTGCTTCCGTCAGAATTTTTTTTCTGAGTTCAGCATTTTCAGGAATGCAGAGCCTTTCTTTTAATTGCATCAGCCCGTTTTCATCATCCGCAAAGTCGGTCGCCCTTCCTATTGAAATCAGCTCGTAATATTTTTCAAGAATAGATCGTCCTTCTGTACGGTCTTTATTTGTCATACAGGCTCTGCTCAAGCTTCAACTGAGCCAGGTGCAGATATCGATACTCAATTCTGAGTTTAATACCCATCGCTTCTAAGTCTTGTCGTATCTTATTATTTAGGGGCAGTGATCCCATAAACATTCTGGTCAACGCGTCTGCTACGACGTTTTTCTTGCCCGACATATACTCGATCATCATCTCGTAGTCTTTATTAATTGGAGCTAACATCGCTGCCTCAAGTTAAGTTCTCGTTAGGTGAATAAGAATTTCAGGCTCTTGTTGTCAGCCCCCTAATTTTTGGATTTTATTCATAATTATTTTATATGGATGTTTTAAATATTAAAGTCAATAATGACTATGTTAGTAGTTTACTGTAGCTTTATTTTTGAAGCACAACAAATATTGTTTTATTGAATCCAATTCTATAATTGAATTCTAAACTCGTCCACCTTCAGTTTGATATATCATGTCCCAATCAAATTTATTCCCCAATATTCTTTTGGCTTCACATGATTTCGGGTCAACTTAGACCATTTGATCATTTATCGTAATTCTAGGGCCAACTTCCAATTTGATTTTGGGACTTGACATAGATCAAACCGTATGACCCAATATGTGGTTTTGATCTATTTTGAGTCTACAATAACATGCCTAGGGTGTACTATCCAATCGAGTTTCCATGTGCTACTTATTTACAAATGGCACATGAGACTCATTAAATTGATTTTCGGGTCCAATTTGACTAGTAATGCTACTCGAACCATAACCTAGTCACCCTATTAGTTAGAGCCTAACTAGGAGTACCAAAACCATGTATACATATATTAAGAGAATTTTAGATGTTTAATTGCAGCCATTTGTAATATTCCCTTATATATTTGGCTTGGTCAAACATCTAACCAAAATAGGAAACCTATTAATAATAGTATGATTTGGAGAACCAAATCATATCCAAATTAGATCAAACCAAAGCCCATGCCCTAATAATATAAATGCCAACCAGACCCTAACCTATTTCCGTGTCTTTGACCGCCAACACCCCATGTAGCCCCTACTTGCATGCGGCCATAACCCCCAAACCCGAAACCCTAGCCGACCCCCTTTCTTAACAAAATTTGATTTCTCCTCGACTTTCGTGCCAAGCACCACCACTCTTACAACCCTCTCTACTTCCTCTTCCACCCTAGCAACTGTAGGAGCAACCTTGCGGCCGTTAGAGAGGTGCACGACGCGCTACTTGGGCCGAAACTCCGTCGAATCGAAGAAAAAACGTCACAGCAGGTTAGTCAACTTGTAGATGATGTTTCACCCACTTTTTCTCATCTATTTCTGAGAGTTATCTTTATGTGTCTACTCCAACCCCTGATTGTTGGATCTTCCCAGTTCCAAGCGGTTTGCCCGTGCGTCAATTCTACTACAGGATATCCAGAACCGACGAATTCTGTTGCAGGCCACTTTTTGCCTATCTAAGATCAGTTTTAACCTTTTTATATTTTTATTCAGATGTAGACATCGTACCTTTCCGACACATCTAAAAGTTAGGTTTTGAATTCGTTTACTATTTTTAAAAATTCATGACATTTGTTGTGTCGCCGAACTCCGAAATTTTTGTTTTCCTTGTATCCAAAAGTGTCAAAACTCCATGAATCAATATTAAAATTCATGTTGTTCAAGGTTTATCATCATAAATACTATTTTAAATAATTTTTTAATTTTTTACAGAATTTATTTATTTTATTTTATCATTGTTTCGGAACTAAATTAATGGGTCGAATTGAGGAAGTCATATGTGGCATTGATATAAGACCTCTTGTGAAAGGATTTCCCTATTGAAAATATCATTATAAAAATATATAAATATTTATAGATAAATTCTAGAATTTAAATGTATTATTTTGTTATAATTGTAAAGTATTTATGAGAGATTTGGTACCTTATGTACTTATATAGATGCAATGTCGTAACAATGTTATGGCAACAGGAGCATAGATACTCATATAATTTATATATAATATGTTGATATAGAATATTAAATATAATATATTATAGGTGAGCTTGGAATCGATAAGGACACCAGAGTTTGTCAGGCCTACCCGCAGACAGCAGTTACAGCCAAGCATGCCTTGCCTTCGTTATAGATTATTCTTTTCTATTTTGTGGTTTTTTTACTAGCATTGCATGACGTAGGACGTTGATACTTAGTGTCCGTTTATAGACGGGTGCCGATGTCTTGATAGTGACATCGAGTATTGATATTAGGTATTACTACATGCTGATGTGTCTATTGACATGATTGACCACAGGACACCGACACATTCATGATGCGAGGTTTACATGACTATTCGTGGTATCGACTCGTGTTAGAATTGTAGATTTCTTTATCAGTATTGCTTTTACTTTCGAGGTGACTGTACAGACTTGACATTGCTAAATTCTAGACATGAAATTGGGGAGAACTTGACTACAATATCAGATCTATTACCGTGTGGCCCGTTGTTTATGACCTTTATCTCTGTAGCAGAGTAAAAAATTATCACTGTTGAGAATTGATTATCCTTGGTGCCTCGACACAGGTACTGGGGATAATATCCTGCTGAGGTGCTAGTGAGCCTTAGTGGAAGGGGTCTGGTATTCTAAAAAAATCTCTTACTTGCATAGCTCATAGACGGATACAGTAGATTGTCTTAGTTCATATTTTTATATCTGTACCTTGGTATGTATATTATGCACCTTGCTAGTCCCCTGAGGACCTGGCTATTTCCCAGCTTAGATGAAGATGAAGACTACCAAGGTTTCGGTTCGGAAGCTGAGACCGGAGGCGTACCGGCACAGGAGGACGAGATAGTGCCATAGGATTTCTTGTGATCATGTTACCTTCATATTTAGTCTTGCTACATTATTTCATTTTCTTTTCATCAGACTCGTAGTTAATTTATACTTTGTTTCTATCTTTGTGGTTTCGGGATATTTTACCCGCATACTTTATTACTTTTATTGCTGGATATTTGAGACATTTTCTTATTTATTCTTGATCTCTTTATGGACTCTGTGGATGTGATTAGATGTATACCCTGGACGGTGTTATATTTCTGGATGTTATCATGATTTACAACTTAAGTATTTCGCTAATGGGCTATTTGTGTAGCTTAGCCCATTAGTGAACTGTTGCTGACATGTATTCGTATTCCTGGTCCTACATTTTGGGACTGGGGCCTTACATGTCTTTGTGGTGGCCCATGCAGGTCCAACGTTAATCACTTCGTTACTGTACCAACGTGAGCCTGAATTAGAATAGGAAAGACCCATATGATCACATCTACATGCTTGATACCTTCCTTGACTTCGTTTCGAACTCTCACTTGACTGCTTGATTTGCATCCAGCTTGATTCTGTTCTACCATAATCCTTATTTATTTGTGCTAATAAGACAAATCTTCATAGTATAGTATCTTCCCCTTACTATCACATCAAGAAGGGCACAGACATTAGAAGTCATAAGTGCAGGTGGAGTCTTTATGAATTATGCGATGTCGTAGTGATATCTATACTACGAGCCTGCAATAGATTAAGGAATAGGACTTGAGGATACATCCACAAACAAGATTATAGACTTCTCTCATACTCTTCAGCATGAATGTTTCCATGTGACCTTCTTTTTCAACATGATTGCTTTTGTGTTCTTCCCTACTCGAGACTTGACTAAATCCTTCCATGTTGACTTCTTGAGTAATTCTTTCCGTTCTTTTTGTGCTAAGTTGTTGGAAAGTGTCTTATGGATTGGTCTAAAGAAAGTTTAGAAATTATATTTAACCTTGAATTACGGAATCAAAGTTTTGCAGCCAGAGAAATACTGACGAGACAGGACTTCAGATAAACGAATCATGGCTACATATGTTTCTCAAATTCTACTTGACCATATCCTTTGCATGTTGATCTCTTTTCCTGTATTTTCATAAAAAGTTAATTCAGAAATCTTTTATAGATTTGTCAAAAATAATCTCAAGAACTTGTATTACCTGGCATAGCAGATATGCACTGCAGTCATCCATCGTATTATGGAACAAGAAAGTTATTTGCAGCCAGATGCACACTGGCATGGCAGTAACTTTACGTGACATAATCACGGAGATATATTTTCTCGAGTCTTATCTAGACTACGTCTTATGCATCTTGTTTGTCCTCACATCGTTCTTGGAAATAGTTTGACAAACCCTCCTGCTTTGCTTGACCATACCGTTGTTTGAAATTAGTATATAGGTTTGTTTGACCTAGCCTTAGGCTTCCATTACCTTCTATTATTAAATGACTAAATAGTTAAAACCTTATAGTTATATTACAGAATATAATTAAGCTAGATATTTAGGTGATTGTGATGTTGGATAGCTAGAAACGGGTAAGTTTCTTAGAGATGGAACCTAGTGAGATTATGAGTCGAGTATGAATGCATGGATATCGGATGCGTAGAGCCCATTAAGAAGAATTGCTAGAAGTGATCTGACAGATATCATTGAATAGGTTAATAATACTATACCCATGATAGAATGAGTTGTATTGGGAGTATTGAGGAAGGAGAAGCGGTATGCCAAGATTAGTAAGTGCAAATTTTGCCTTGATAAAGTTCCTTTTCTGGGACACATTATCTCGGAAGAAGGACTTTCAGTTGATCCGAAAAAGATAGCAACCATGGAGTCTTAGCCGACACCGACATCTGTTGCAGAGGTTAAAAGTTTTTTTAAACTTGTCGGGTATTACCGCAGGTTCGTAGAGAATTTCTTACGGATTACAGAGCCGATGACATAATTGACCCGTAAGGATCAGGAGTTCCAGTAGGTATGAGACTGTTAGAAGGCTTTTGAGGAAATGAAGAAGATGTTGACCTCAGTATCTATTTTGACGCTTTCTTCTGGATCGGAAGGATTCGTTGTAAATTGTGATGTGTCAGGTAGTGGACTTGAATGTGTATTTATGCAACACGGAAAGGTCATAGCCTCTATGTTCCGAATGGAGAGTTGAGGCAAGCGTTGAGGGATGAAGCACACAACTCTATTTATTCTATTCATCTCGGGAGTACTAAGATGTATCAAGATTTGAAGCAGTACTATTGGTGGCATGGTATGAAGAGGAAGATTGCACGCTTTGTAACAAAGTGCTTGGTCTGTCAGCAGGTGAAGGCAGAACATCAGAGAACCGCAGGTATGTTGCAGCCGCTTCCCATCCCTGAGTGAAAGTAGGAGCATATTACCATGGATTTTGTTATCGGATTTTTGAGAAGTCCTAGTTGGAAGGGCGCAGTTTGGGTGATTGTGGATAGACTCACAAAGTCGGCACATTTCCTGACGTTCAAAGTGGGTCAGTCCACCGAGATGTTAGCTGACTTGTACATAAAGAAAATTGTGAAACTTCATGGGGTACCAGTTAGTAGAGTCTCAGACAGGGATTCTAGATTTACCTCATATTTTTGAAGGAGTATGCATGAGAGCTTGGGTACGAGTCTCAAGTTCAGCACTTCGTATCATCCACACACGGATGGTCAGTCGGAGCGTACTATTCGGACCCTAGAAGACATGTTGAGGGCATGCTTATTGGACTTTGGAGGTTCTTGGGAAGACCACTTACACTTGGTGGAATTCTTCTACAACAATATTTACCAAGCTAGTATACAAATGGCACCATATGAAGCATTGTATGGGAGGAAGTGTATATCACCTATATGTTGGAGCGACGTGGGAGAGCGACAGATACTTGGACCAGAGCTTGTGACACAGACAGTCGAAAAAGTGAAGCAGATTCAGAGTAATCTTAAGGCAACTCAAGACCGACAGAAGCATTGGGCCGATACGTGTCACGTCCCGATCCCGCAGAGTCCTTTCGTCCTCGCTTCGGACTCTGTGTGACCGATCGTCCTCGCTAAGGCGTGATGCCGTGCAAGCCTAAGTTGCGCTTGCACAAGGTTAAGACCTAAAGCAAGACATGTTAGACAAGATTGACAATACGCAGCAGAACATATCGCAGATAATTGAAACAGCAGCGGGCATATTTCAGAATACAAGCATTGAACACAATGGTAGCAAGAAACAATTCTCTTCATTGATTTCATTTGAAAAGATTACAAGTTCTTGATTCTCTCTGATATAATTTTACATTCTCTCAAAACTTTACAGATTGTAATGATCCCGTTCCCATACATTACATCCCTTTATATACAAAACCAACTCTTTGTAACAGATGTCATCTTTTGGCATCTCTTCTGATTTCTGGCTCCTGAGGATGAGGCTCGGACTATCGCTTCGGACTATCCTTCTCGATGCATAGTGCACCTGCATACAGACTGATGGTGGGTCAGTATATCAGCATACTGGTGATTGTGAACAAAGTACTACATTTGTCTGAAACGATCACTGTTCATTTAGTGAGAAAATGTTTATTATGATGTGATCTTGCTAGTTTTTACCTATGTTTATTCCATGCATACAGAGTCAGTTTGCATTCTTTTGAAAACATCTTTGCAAAGCCGTATTTCATTTCAGTTCATTTCAAGCATACGAGGAACTATTCAATTCAAGCACGATGACTATTCATTTCATGGGCAGTGTACAGCGTGTTTCATGAGCATATTCATTTCTTTGATCAAGCAATTCTTACGAACAATTATAAGTACGATGTCATATCTTTTATTTAGTGGAACATGGCATTTCTTTGCACGAATTAATCTCTGCAAACAATTCATATAGCAAACTCAAGCAATACGTATTATCACTTATTCAGTGATTCTTACCATAGCCGACCGTCCATCCCGGGACAAGACAAGGATTAGCATAAACATGATAAAACCAACATTTATCTATATGATCTAAACTCTTGAGGCACATTTGATCTTTTAGCAATTATTCATTTACTTTAAACGACAGAGCTATGACTCTGCCTTTATTTCTTTTCTTTTAGTCAGAGCCGAAACCCTTCAGATAATAGAGTCGAGCTTCCAGATAACAGAGTCGAAGCCCCTAGATGACAGAGTCGAGCTTCCATATAACAGAGCCGAAGCCCCTAGATGACAGAGTCGAGCTTCCAGATAACAGAGCCGAAGCCCCCAGATAACATACCGGTACCCATTTTCACATGGGGCTCTTAGTGCTTCTTCTCTTTTCTTTGATTCAGAGCCGAAGCTCCTACATATTTTATCTTTTCTTTTTAGCAAGACAACAGTTATTGATTAAGGCATATCTCTACTTTAGCATGCATAACGAGGAGTCATATTCGGGACAATATTTATCATTAGCATGGCAGGCATCATAGCATTTCTTATTTGCAAGCAAGCAGTTCTACTTCTTATCCATGCAGATTATCTAGTTTCTTGTATTAGCAAGGCAACGAGTCTTCTTATTAGCATGCAGATTAATTCTTTTCCTGTTCTTAGCATAGCAACATGTGAAATCTCTTATAAGCATATATACTGGTTACCGTCTTGTTATTAGCATGACAAGGTTCTCTTTATCAAGGCAACATGCGAATTCTCTTAAAGCATACTCAATGATTTACTATCTTGTTATTAACAAATAGCATTCAATCAAAAACTTAAATTCTGATTAGGCGTAAGCGAATCAATAAATGAGACTTCGTCCAGTCACCCAGATCAATCATCTTCTGTTGCAGAGCCAGCAATCCGATCTTTCTGTCTATCTAGTGCCTTCGCGGAGCGGGGCACTACATAATTACCTACCGAAAAAAGTTTCGTCCTCGAAACTTAAGGAGAAACTTACGATATCCTTAGCAGCAATAGTCCTCATCCTTCGCCTTCATCAATCCATGAAATCACAATTCAGATCATATCAAAACTCTTGTTCAATAAAGCATTTCAATCTCAATCAATTAAACCGATAAAACATATGCCGACATCATAAAAATATTTAAGGACTTATTGTATGGAACGTTCATCTCATTGATGATATCAAGCAGGCAAGGAAATTTTGGTCAGAAGAACATCTTTGAATGCAATCAAATCAATAGGCCAGAGGATCGTGTTGCTCTGATACCATTCTGTCACGCCCCGATCCCGCAGAGTCCTTTCGCCCTCGCTTCGGACTCTGTGTGACCGATCGTCCTCGCTAATGCGTGATGCCGTGCAAGCCTAAGTTGTGCTTGCACAAGGCCAAGACTTGAAGCAAGATAAGATAGACAAGATTGACAATACGCAGTAGAACATATCGCAGATAATTGAAGCAACAATGGACATATTTCAGAATACAAGCATTGAACACAATGGTAGCAAGAAACAATTCTCTTTATTGATTTCATTTGAACATATTACAAGTTCTCGATTCTCTTTGATACAATGTTACACTCTCAAAACTTTACAGATTACAATGATCCCGTTCCCATATATTACATCCCTTTATATACAAAACCAACTCTTTGTAACAGCTGTCATCTCTTCTGATTTTTGGCTCCTGAGGATGAGGCTCGGGCTATCGCCTCGGACTATCCTTTTTGATGCATAGTGCACCTGCATGCAGACTGATGGTGGGTCAGTATATCAGTATACTGGTGATTGTGAACAAAGAGCTATATTTGTCTGAAGCGATCACTGTTCATTTAGTGAGAAAATATTTATTGTGATGTGATCTTGCTAGTTTTTACCTATGTTCATTCCATGCATACAGAGTCAGTTTACATTCTTTTGAAAACATCTTTGAAAAGCCGTATTTTATTTCAGTTCATTTCAAGCATACGAGGAACTACTCAATTCAAGCACGATGACTATTCATTTTATGGGCAGTGCGCAGCGCGTTTCATGAGCATATTTTTTTCTTTGATCAAGCAATTATTACGGACAATTATAAGCACGATGTCATATCTTTTATTTAGTGGAACATGGCATTTCTTTGCACGGATTAATCTTTGCAAATAATTCATATAGCAAACTCAAGCAATACGTATTATCACTTATTCAGTGATTCTTACTATAGCCGACCGTCCATCCCTGCACAAGACAAGGATTAGCATAAACATGATAAAACCAACATTTATCTATATGATCTAAACTCTTGAGGCACATTTGATCTTTTAGCAATTATTCATTTACTTTGAACGACAGAGCTATGACTCTGCCTTTATTTCTTTTCTTTTAGTCAGAGCCGAAGCCCTTCAGTTAACAGAGTCAATCTTGTAGATAACAGAGCCGAAGCCCCTAGATGACAGAGTCGAGCTTCCAGATAACAGAGCCGAAGCCCCTAGATGACAGAGTCGAGCTTCCAGATAACAGAGCCGAAGCCCCCAGATAACATACCGGCACCCATTTTCACATGGGGCTCTTAGTGCTTCTTCTCTTTTCTTTGATTCAGAGTCGAAGCTCCTACATGTTTTATCTTTTCTTTTTAGCAAGGCAACAGTTATTGATTAAGGCACATCTCTACTTTAGCATGCATAACGAGGAGTCATATTCGGGACAATATTTATCATTAGCATGGCAGGCATCATAGCGTTTCTTATTTGCAAGCAAGCAGTTCTACTTCTTATCCATGCAGATTATCTAGTTTCTTGTATTAGCAAGGCAACAAGTCTTCTTATTAGCATGCAGATTAATTCTTTTTCTGTTCTTAGCATAGCAACATGTGAAATCTCTTATAAGCATACATACTAGTTACCGTCTTGTTATTAGCATGACAAGGTTCTCTTTATCAAGGCAACATACGAATTCTCTTAAAGCATACTCAATAATTTACTCTCTTGTTATTAACAAATTGCATTCAATCAAAAACTCAGATTCTTATTAGGCGTAAGCGAATCAGCAAATGAGACTTTGTCCAGTCACCCAGATCAATCGTCTTCTGTTGCAGAGCCAGCAATTCGATCTTTCCGTCTATCTAGTGCCTTCGCGGAGTGGGGCACTACAATACGCATCGTCGACCACTGGAATTCAAGGAGGGAGAGCATGTATTTCTGAGGATCTCACCGATGTGGGACACCATTAGATTCGGGAGTAGAGAAAAGTTGAGTCCAAGGCTTATAGGACCGTTCGATATCATTGAACGTGTAGGAGATGTGGCATACCGTCTTGTATTACCCCCATCATTGGAGGTAGTACATGATGTATTCCATGTCTCACAACAGATGAGGTATGTGACTGATCCCAGTCATGTGGTCGATCACTCTGAGATCACGGTGGGACCCAGTTTATCATACAAGGAGCAGCCGGTAGGTATCTTGGATACGAGTGAGAAGGCGCTAGAGGGAAGACTATTAGACTGGTTCGAATTGCATAGAGGTACCATTCTCTAGAAGAATCAACTTGGGAGCGTGAAAATTCTATGCGTGAGCGATATCCCCACTTATTCGTAGATGCCGGTAAGTCTTAACCTAATTAATCATATGATAAGATTTTTCTCTATAATTGTGTTATTTTTAATTTTGAGGACAAAATTTTCTAAGGTGGGTAGGTTGTAAGCCCCCTAATTTTTGGATTTTATTTTTAATTATTTAATATTATTTAATATGGATATTTTAAATATTAAAATCAATAATGACTATGTTAGTACTTTACTGTAGCTTTGATTTTTGAAGCACAACAAATATTGTTTTCTTGAATCTAATTCTATGATTGAATTCTAAACTTGTCCACCTTCAGTTTGATATATCATGTCCCATTCAAGGGTTATTTTGTATAAGGGTACCATGTTTTTGATATAATTAGACTTTGGGTACTAGGTTTGTCCGTTTTAGACTTTGGGTACTGTAACTTTTTAGTGACACATTTTAGTGACGAACATTCATCGTAAAAAGTCTTATTTCGTCACTGAAAGTTCACTTTTGTCACTAAAATGTGTCACTAAAAAAATTCGAGTCAACTTAGACCATTTGATCATTTATCGTAATTCTAGGGCCAACTTCCAATTTGATTTTGGGACTTGACATAGATCGAAACCGTATGACCCAATATATGATTTTGATCCACTTTGAGTCTAAAATACACATTCCTTGGGTGTACCATCCAATTGAGTTCCCATGTGCTACTTATTTACAAATGGCACATTAGACTCATTAAATTGATTTTTGGGTCCAATTTGACTAGTAATGCTACTCCGACCATAACCTAGTCAACCCTATTAGTTAGAGCCTAACTAGGAGTACCAAAATCAAGTATACATATATTAAGGGAATTTTAGAGATTTAATTGCAGCCATTTGTAATATTCCCTTATATATTTGGCTTGGTCAAACATCTAACCAAAATATGAAACCTATTAATAATAGTATGATTTGGAGAACCAAATCATATCCAAATTAGATCAAACCAAAGCCCATGCCCTAATAATATAAATACCAACCAAACCCTAACCTATTCCCGTCTCTTCATGACCGCCAACACCCCACGTAGCCCCTACTTGCATGCGGCCACAACCCCCAAACCCGAAACCCTAGCCGACCCCCTTTTTTCACAAAATTGGATTTCTCCTCGACTTTCGTGCCAAGTACCACCACTCTTGCAATCCTTTCGACGTCCTCTTCCACCCTAGCAATTGTAGGAGCAACCTCGCGGCCGTTAGAGAGGTGCACGATGCGCTACTTGGGCCGAAACTCCATCGAATCAAAGAAAAAAATGCCACAGCAGGTTAGTCAACTTTTAGATGATGTTTCACCCACTTTTTCTCATCTGTTTCTCCCCAAGACAAATTTGAGTGTTACCTTTGTGTGTCTACTCCAACCCCTGATTGCCGGATCTCCCAGTTCCAAGCGGTTTGCCGTGGCGTCAATTCTACGACAGGATATCCAGAACCGACGAATTCTGTTGCAGGCCACTTTTCACCTATCTAAGATCAGTTTCTAAACTTTTTATATTTTTATTCAGAATTTAGAAATCGATACCTTTTCGACGCAAATCTAAAAGTTAGGTTTTGCATCCGTTTACTATTTTTGAAAATTCATGACATTTACCGTGTCACCGAACTCCGAAAATTTTTGTTTTTCTTGTGTCCAAAAGTGTCAAAACTCCATGAATTAATACGTCGTCAGGCTTAATCTTCAACTGGTGGCAGCCTGAAGGAAGATCAATTTTTGAAATTATTTTCGTGCCTTGCAGTTGTTTGAACAAGTCTTCGATTCGGGGTAGTGGATACTTGTTCCGCACGGTAGCCTTGTTGAGTTCTCGATAATCGATGCATAGCCGCATCGATCCGTATTTTTTTCACGAATAGCACGAGAGCTCCCCATGGAGAGATGCTAGGGCAAATAAATCTATGGTCTAGCAACTCTTGTAATTGTACCTTCAGCTCTTTCAGTTCTGTTGGGGCCATTCGCTAAGGCACTTGATATCGGCCGTGTATCCTGGAAGGTGTCGATTCTGAATTCTATTTCTCGATCCGATGGCATCCCAGGCATTTCGTCTCAAAAAATGTTAGGAAAATCTGCCACAACATCAGTCTACACTATGTTTGCAATATCCTTCCTCGTATTTCGAACTGATGCCAAGTATCCCTCACACCCGAAACGCAATATACGCCTTGCTGAAATTGCCGGTACCACCACGGCCGTCTTCGATACTGTACCACACGAATATGTGAACTCTGTCTCGCCAGAAAGACGAAACACAACTCTCTTCTTCGTGCACTCGATCGTTGCATGGCAAGAGCCCAACCAATCTATATCCAGGATTATGTCGTATCCTAGATGTCTAGGACGATGACTTCCAATGATAGATTTCTGCCTCCGATACAAATATGGCCATTCCTACAAATAAAATTTGCAGGCATATCAACTCCCGATGGAGTGCTAAAACTAATGTTCATATTTAGCAATTGCATGGCTATTTTATTTTATTTAGCAAAATTTGTAGATATAAATCTATGTGTTGCACCCGAATCAAATAGTACTCGAGCGGGTATATTCTTGTAGAGTAATATACTTGTTACAACCGTATCATAAGCAATGCTTCATCTCGAGTCAGTGTATAGGCTCGACCTTGCATCCTGTGGCATTGATTTGGGTTCACTGGAATCACATTTGCGCTTTGCAGTGGAGGCGCTCTATACTGATTTGGGAAGCTCCTTGTGGGATTTTGATTCGGAACATTCCCTGGAGGATATTGATTCGACCTCTCCATCTGACAGTGGTTGTCACGACCCGCACCCGGGTATACGGGTACGAATACGTGGACCACGCCCAGCCTATGCCGCAGTATCGGCGGTAGAGCACTGTCAAATACCCGATACTAACTACAACATGTAAAGATCCATAACTATAAAGGTACTCGTATCACATCACAAAAACTAAGGAAGATAAGACAAGAAATAATAACAATATCACTAGAATAAATCGAATCTACAAGGATCATATGAGACAAGAATAAAACAGAGGAAAATAACAAACTAATAACTACCAGACCTAGAACTCCTGAGAGACAACTCACGGTAAAGAATACCGAGAACCACCCCAGCTAGCAACATCCTGCAGTCCAATACTGAGGGCACAACTACTCCTAAAATATTGTCAACATATCCAGTCAGGATGGAACGAGCACAAATCTCAAATAACAGTTCTATTTAGACGATATTGAAAATGTAGCAGTAAATAAAGAGAATATTCAAGGAATCATGAAATGTACATGTGAGTATCATGACAAGGTAAGCTGTAAGTCTAGAGCTAGAACAAGGCAAGTAAAACTGATTATGGCATGTACAAGAATCAGGAATCATCTATCTAAGTGTGTGAGCACTAGCTTCGATATGTGGCCGACTTGGGTCTGAACAAGGTCTAATGATCCAGCCAATCATACGTGGAGTGTAGGATTGGCATTATACAAGGTCTATAAGAATAAATAAGGCGGATAATGACCAAACATCTACACTAATACTCCCCGTCCCCGACTAGTATAGTAGATCCAACCATGACACATCATGACACGTGATTCTCTGAGAGGGTAGCTAGCCTTCGCAGGAATCGTGTCTATATAATGCATAAGGAACAAGAAAGACTTGCTCAAGATATACCAATAATACAAGGAATAACATCTCATGACGGGATCCAGAGAAATACCAATCCGTGTGAACAATTGTAGGTCCTAAAAATCAAGTTGCACCCATCAAAAAGTCATGAAAATCAAATTTTGCATCCTTCAAGTAAACTGCACAGAAGACAGATTGCACAACAACTCGATTGTGCAGGCTGAACTGTGCACTCATCTAAGTGCGCAAGCTGACGTGGCAACGTCATCATTACCTGACACAGAATCAGATCTTCTGACAGCTGACGGTTCGAAGAACGAGGAAACTGTTCGTTTCTCGTACAATACAGCGCTCGAGGACAGCTGTACAGCCAGCACAGTTCAAGACAGCGCAATCCAAATCCAATGCAATCCATACCCAGCGCAATCTGAAGCCAGCGCAATTCAGGTGGCGCACTCCATCAAAATAACTGACAATGTACACGTGGCCTTCATGCCATCAATTACTCACTATATGGCAAATGTCTGTACACGACCAAGCACATTTCAATCAAACAATGCTACGTGTCACATACAGATGGTCCACGATCGAGTAACTGCCTGCGCAGTTCATTGCTTGCGCAATCCAACCTACGTAATTCAGAATAACTAAAAGTTAGTTATTTCCAGAACTCTATAAATAGAGTTTCAAGCCTTCATTTACAGACACACAGAGATCAGAATCCACACAAGTCATCACCCGAGATCAGGAGTTCTTGCCCAAGTACTGCTGCATTCTTCAGAGGCTATCGCCTTCAATTTTAGAGGCTATCGTCTTCAACGTTCACATCGTCCAAGGGATAAAGCGATCGTCATTCAGATCGGATTCCTACAGTTGTACTTTCCTAGAATTTTTGTAATCTTCTTACAAAGTTTGTGAAATAAAGATCAACTTTTATTTTTGCAAACAAAATGGCGACTCTGTTGGGGACGACTTTCTCCTCCGACGAGGAAGTGACAACTCAATGTGACGTTGCGTCTATCGGGAAGATGCAGAAGATGTTGGTTGTGAAGGTCAACAAGACGGCCTACGAAGCCATGATCAACTCCAGGACCACCCCTCGCACTGCAACAACTTCTGCCACAAGTAAAGTGCGTCCAGTGTGGGTCCCCAAGACTGCTGCGTAGTCTGCTGATTCTGCCACCAAGACTGCTGTACAGTCTAAGGTCTCTGCTGCCAAGATTGTTGCACAGTCTGTTGTCTCTGTTGCTGCACAATCTACCTCTACTACTCATGTGCAGTCTGTTGTTGCCAGTGCACAAAAGTAACACCCAGTTTTCTAGATGAGGGTATTTTTGGAAGTTTGTATTTATAATTATTATTTATTGATATTTATTTCGCATTATGATTTTTGGTGATTTTTAATAATTTCTAATCTATTTAAAAACTGGTTTAAGTCATGACTTGTGATTTTGGTGTGCAGCTAGTGAAATCGTAGAGACTGCATGACCTAGAGCCTAATCATGTCATTAGGATGATTTATTATCATTTTTAGCCTAAGGATATTTTGGTCATTTTGACTTATTTGAATTATTTAATAATTTATTGAATAGGTGAATTCTAGGTTGACTTGACTTGTTGAGACCTAGTGAACTAGCCTAGAAGCTAACCCTAGCCATGGTGACCCTAGTCTAACTTAGGTTAACCTACTTTTAGTCATTAGAAACTAATTTTAGAATGAGGGGATTTGGTTTAGTGAATTTAAGTCATGGTTTATGGTTTCATGAAATGACTTATGGCTTAATAATTTATTTGATCATGACTTGGCCCATGGCCCATAACTAGAATCCCTAACCCTAACCAAACCCTAAATGACCAGCCATAGGGATCCCCACCCTATATAAACACTTATTCTCTAGGGCTTGCCTCTTTTTTTATTCATTTCAACATTGGAAAAAGAAAGGTATTTGTCCCTCTTCCAAAAATCTCCATAAATTCATTTTAATTCCTTTTTAATCCTAGTCTTTTGCAATAGATTCTAATTTCTGTATATTTTATAATTCTGGAGGTTAATCTCAGCTTTGGGCTCATTTGGAGCATTTGGCCATCAAGAAGAACACCCCCCATTTGGAGCTTTTCCATGCAATTTGCACCTATAGGTAAAACCCTTTAAATTGATTTAAATTTCGGTTTTCTTTGCATGTAGGGCTATATCTAGGAGTCCCCTAGGTGTCCCTAAAATTTGGGTGAATTTTGTGTCCGTTTGGTGTCCGTATCGGACACGTGTCGTAGTGTATGTTAGGTGTTCGATGAAATGCCTCTAAGGATTTTATTTTCAATTTTTGCTGAACTAATTACATGATTTTGAAGCCCTTGATTTGTAGATTAATATTGTTGAACACTGAGCACATTTTAGAGCCGTGTCCGTGTCCAAAATGGACACGAACACGCTGCACGACACTGCGTACTGGCCTCGTGCAGTGTCTTGCTGCTCGGGTGCCCTAGCGGACACGACACGGCACCCGACACCTAAAAATTGGTGTATGAGTGCGTGCAATGACTGACAATGTGCACACAAAATTCGAGATGATTTCGTTGAGTGGATTGGGAGATATCTCGACTGCACGGGTCGTGCACACACACACACACATGTAAAAGCCCACTGACACGGGTTTGATTCTCGGACACGGCGACACTTTGGCCCATTTTAGGGTGTTAGACACGAACCCCTAGACCTTACCTAGCTCTAGACTCGACCACGAGACCTAGGGTAGGATACGTCGTGTCCTATTGTGTTCTGCACACGTGCACGAGACAGTGCACTGCACTGTCTCCTGTGATACTTTGTTACAGTATTTCGTCACTGTGGACACGTCTTGGTGACACTGTAGGACACGACTGAATCCCCCCTATGTTGCTATATAATTTTTCCTCTGTTCGAATGTTTTGATTAGATTTCGAATGGATTTGGTGGTTCGACTGTTGTAGGCTGATACTGTGGGTTATTGTTCAATTATTCAAAGTATTGAATTCAAATTAGGATTTCAAAATAAGTTCAAATATTTTACTTAGGAATTAGTTGGTATTTTTCCAATTGGTTTTCAGGAATTGTTGAGTTCGAATGTGAATTCGAACCTGGGTTGGGTTTTGCTTGCAAGGGATTTTTATGGGCTATTTGGTTTTCTTTCGAAAATGAATTTCCTAGTTACCTGGTTAATGTATGTTAGTTATTAGGATTTGTTTAAGGTTACTTATATACATATTGATTTTCATTGGTTCAGTTGTAGGCAAATTGATACTGAATGTATGAGTATCATTCAAAAACTGGTACATGGTTACTTCAAAATCTGGAAGAATGCTCATTATAGGTATATATCTAGCTGAGTTGGTAGTTATCTATATATATGCCTTATCAATAGGTGATTCTCAGTTTTTGTTTTTGAGAGATGATCGAGGTTTTCAGCTTGTAAGGGAGTGAGTTCAGGTTAAGGATTGTGAGAAGAAGAAGAAGATGAAAAGGAGCAGCAGCAGCAGGAGGGTGCTGCCCTGCCTAGGCCTGGCTTGGCAGCTGCCAACAACAGCAGTATAGGGGCTGCACAAGGCAGCCCCACTTGGCACTTGCCACCCCATGGTAGCCCAATTATCCCCCACCCATTGAAGGTGTTTGTATAGTGATGAGTTTGAGAGAATGGTGAGATTGAGAGAGTGTGACTTTGAGAGAGGTATAGATATATGTGAATAGGTTTTGATTCCTAATATTGAATGTGTTAAAAACCTGAGATTTCAAGAATGACAAAATGTTGTAGACTGGTTTTGAGAGGACTGAAAACTGAGAATTTCCCCAACTGAAATCTGAGAGCACATGACTGTAATGGTACACCGTTATAGGCTATGTTAATTCCTGAGTTCGTTTACTTTGGACTGTCACATGTTGCCACTACTTAGTTTAAACCCATTTTATGTATCAGAGGGTTGTCCTTTGGCTTTAACTCAGTTTCTTGGGTTAGTTTCAGACCTATACCCATATGCAGGTGTTCAGTTGAATACCTGAACATGGTTGTTCAATCGAGCCCATGAGTTATCGAGCATTCAATCCACTACATTCATACTCCTATCCACTCTCAATTTAGAATGTATCCTTGTTTCAATTCAGGTTAGCACACAGTCACAAAACTGAGACTGTCAGTTAGTTCTAATAACCTGGGGAATCATAACAATGTTTCAGCCATTCCTTCCATTTTAGGTTGTACAGGTTCACATATACAGGTTATACAGCCATTCCTTCTATGTCAGTTAGCCTAACCTGGGGAATCTTGACAATAATTCCTGTGATGTTGATCTATTTCAGGTTCACATATGTAGGTTTCATTTATATTCAGGTTTCAGTTCAGGTTACATATGTAGATGTGGGTTTTAGAGTGTTTGAGAGTGTTGGTTGTGAGGATTTTGATGGCAGTCCAATGCCCTTGTGAGGGAACAAGCAGGAAGAACAGTGTGAAGCAGAAGTAGGGTCTGTTGTAGGCTTGTGTGTTAGCCTTAGGCCTTTGGCATATGGTTGGATGTTAGTCCAGTGATGTGAGGATAGTTGGTTCACCCATATAGGTTGGTTCAGTCACTTCTTTTTTCAAAGGACCAATCACTCCTCTATAGTTCATATCACCTAGGGTGTTCAGCCTAGTTGACACAACTGAGATTTCATAATATTGTGTTGGTATATATATATGCATCAATGTAATGTTATATATTAAGTATGTCATCACACCTTGATTTTTGTATGAATGGTTATATATAAATTAGTTTCAAGTATCCATATGATGATATATGTCAAATTTGATATTTGAATGTAATGTTAGACATGAATAATACATGTATGCATATATGTAAGCAATGCACTATATGTATATAGGCAATGTATGTTGTGAGTAGAGTGGATGCATATAAACAAGATTGATGTGATACAATGCAATGTATATATATATATATATATATATATATATATATATATATATATATATATATATATATATATATATATATGAATGTAATGTAAGCATGTATATATATATGTAATATGTGTTCTCTGTGACTTGTGAGTGTGCTTGGTTGTTAGCCTAGGCTTGGTTAGGCTAGTGAGACTTGAATGGACTAGGATTGACCTAGTTGACTAGTGTAACTGACCAAGGTTGACCAAAGTTTGACTTGGACCTAGATTGACCTAGAAATCATGTAGTTTGCATCATAAACTCCATTTATCTTATTTTAAACACATTATAACCTGTACTGCTCTATTTAGGACATTGTGACTCTGGTGCAGACATCTGACATTATACTACTCTTTTTAGAGTATCAGGCGAGTACATTCTCTGATAGTTCTCTCATTTACTGTACTTCAGTTCTAGTTAGTTGTATGCGATTCTCTGTTACAACACGTGTGGATATTTCTGGATTCATGTATACGACACACTTTTATTTTCTGGCCTCTATTACTGGTATCATCTCTATTACTGGAATCACCTACTGGAATCATTTAACTGGAATCATTTAACTGGAATCATTTACTGGAATCATTTACTGGTATTATTATATTTTGGCTGGACTCATCTTGAATCATTGTGTCGGAATTTTGGATTCACTTGCTGGGAGGGAAAATACTAGAGTAAGACATGTAGACATACCCCAATCTGGAATCTCCCAACTGGAATCTACTGAAATGATAGCCATCTTACACCCGGCCAGGTGTGTGATGTGCCGTATTACCTACAGCCGTTTACATGTCGAACTCGGTATTTTAAAACACACTGCTAGAGTATAGGCTGGACTCACCCTGGAATCGTTGATCACTATAACTGGAATCGTCCCTTACTGGATTCATCTTGTATTAGATTCATCCCGTACTGGATTTACATAGGTTTTACACTGGTTTACATTTTCTGTCTGGACTATATATCATATTACCCTGGTTCAGCTAGTTCTATTTTTACAGTCTTCATTGCTATGATTCTTCTCTTGTTTAGTATTTACTTTCCTTGCACTTTATCTCTCTTTCTTACCATCATCTGAATATAAACTGCCATTTTCATCAATATAACTGTCTATAACTGTTGTATAGTTCTCTGTCATTTACTTGGGTTTTCTAGATGAGATGTGCTCGTTCCTGTCCTGACTGGACCTGTTGAAAATTTTACAGATGACTGCCCTAAGGACACATGTCCTACATGTTATAGACCAGGAGATGGCTTAGCTACCTATGGCCCCGACACTCAGGAGTGATCGGGAGTTTAGTTAGTCTGTCTTATTTTAGTTTTTCTGTTTAGATCTGGAGTTGTATATAGAGATTTGAGACTTGAGATGTATTTGAGATTGTTTGAGTTTATTGTTACTTTTATTAGTAGTTTTGTTGTCTTCAATTTCTTAGTTATATTCGGTGTTATCTTATCGTGCTTAGACTGTGATTGAGTTACACCATATCTTATACTTGTCCTCCGTTCGGAGTTGATCATGACGAGTACACTATATACTGCATGAGTTGATGGTTAGTTAGAGACTTAGAACAGCGTTCTACCGCCGACACTGCGGCGTAGGCTGGGCACTGTTACCTACTCGTACCCTCACAGTGGGTACGGATCGTGATACGTTTTTAGTGGTGGCCCATGCAGGTCGAGAGTCACATTAGTACGATATCGTGGTAGGACGGCGACTTAGTTGTACTACTGCGAGCCTGCGATAGGATTGAGAGATAGGCTTTACCGGAGAGGCACTCAATCACAGTTAGGACTACTTGAGAAGATTCCTGGGATGACCCTTGAGAATCTCGTTATAAACTATCTCGAAATTTGATTCTGACAGTATCTGTCTATCTTCCTTGTTCATCGTTGAATTTGATTCTTGGTATTCATTATTGACTTGATTTTCTACCAAGATAATATTATGGGCTAGGTTGCCTCAGTCATGGAATCTAGAGTCTTCTACAGCCATATCAGCTGGTTGGGCGATAAGATAGAGCCTGATTTTGGATATATTTCTCGGGTGTGGGAATTTAAAGTTTTCGCAGCCAAGCTAGCGGCAATGCGAAAATTTTAAATACCATGATTCTAGATGTATGTACATTAGTTGTTGACTCTATGGATTATCGCAGCCATACTTACTGGTGTGACAAGGATTCTGGTGACATGGTTCTGGATAGACGGGTATGATTATTAGATTGCAGGATAGATACCATATAGATGGTGCCCTAGAGAATTTGAGTGGAATATCAGGGTGGATATTACTTGAGTGTCATGGATTAGATAGAGGGAGCTAGGCCACCTGTAGCGCGGCATCGTGCCCCGCACCAACAGAGGGATACACCCCAGAGGGGCAGGGCTTCTGTGCTGACAGTCGAGTAGACCGACGCTACGGGTGACGGGTTAGCAGGTCTGTCTTCCTGTTCTTCTTTCCATCTTGTTGTGTGATTCCATTAGTACCTGCCAGGATATTGCTTGTGATTGCCTAGATAGCGTAGCTACCCTGTTCGAGATCGTGAAATCACGACCAGTAGGATTGTGTTGCTTCGACTTTGATTTGCTGGGGGTTTGACCTAGTGTAGGTGCGATCATCTTAATTTCGAGGACGAAATTTTTATAAGGTGGGTAGGATTGTAACACCCAGCTTTCTAGATGAGGGTATTTTTGGAAGTTTGTATTTATAATTATTATTTATTGATATTTATTTCGCATTATGATTTTTGGTGATTTTTAATAATTTCTAATCTATTTAAAAACTGGTTTAAGTCATGACTTGTGATTTTGGTGTGCAGCTAGTGAAATCGTAGAGACTGCATGACCTAAAGCCTAACCACGTCATTAGGATGATTTATTATCATTTTTAGCCTAAGGGTATTTTGGTCATTTTGACTTATTTGAATTATTTAATGATTTATTGAATAGGTGAATTCTAGGTTGACTTGACTTGTTGAGACCTAGTGAACTAGCCTAGAAGCTAATCCTAGCCATGGTGACCATAGTCTAACTTAGGTTAACCTACTTTTAGTCATTAGAAACTAATTTTAGAATGAGGGGATTTGGTTTAGTGAATTTAAGTCATGGTTTATGGTTTCATGAAATGACTTATGGCTTAATGATTTATTTGATCATGACTTGGCCCATGGCCCATAACTAGAAGCCCTAACCCTAACCAAACCCTAAATGACCAGCCATAGGGATCCCCACCCTATATAAACACTTATTCTCTAGGGCTTGTCTCATTCTTTATTCATTTCAACATTGGAAAAAGAAAGGTATTTGTCCCTCTTCCAAAAATCCCCATAAATTCATTTTAATTCCTTTTTAATCCTAGTCTTTTGCAATAGGTTCTAATTTCTGTAGATTTTATAATTTTGGAGGTTAATCTCAGCTTTGGGCTCATTTGGAGCATTTGGCCATCAAGAAGAACACCCCCCATTTGGAACTTTTCCATGCAATTTGCACCTATAGGTAAAACCCTTTAAATTGATTTAAATTTCGGTTTTCTTTGCATGTAGGGCTAGATCTAGGAGTCCCCTAGGTGTCCCTAAAATTTGGGTGAATTTCGTGTCCGTTTGGTGTCCGTATCGGACACGTGTCGTAGTGTATGTTAGGTGTTCGATGAAATGCCTCTAAGGATTTTATTTTCGATTTTTGCTGAACTAATTACATGATTTTGAAGCCCTTGATTTGTAGATTAATATTGTTGAACACTAAGCACATTTTAGAGCCATGTCCGTGTCCAAAATGGACACGAACACGCTGTACGATACTGTGCACTGGCCTCATGCAGTGTCCTGCTGCTCGGGTGCCCTAGCGGACACGACACGGCACCCCGACACCTGAAAATTGGTGTGTGGGTGCGTGCAATGACTGACAATGTGCACACAAAATTCGAGATGATTTTTTTGAGTAGATTGGAAGATATCTCGACTGCACGGGTTGTGCACACGCACACACACACGTGTAAAAACCCACTGACACGGGTTTGATTCTCGGACACGGCGACACTTTGGCCTATTTCAGGGTATTAGACACGAACCCCTAGACCTTACCTAGCTCTAGACTCGACCACGAGACCTAGGGTAGGACACGTCGTGTCCTATTGTGTTCTGTACACGTGCACGAGACAGTGCACTGCACTGTCTCCTGTGACACTTTGTTACAGTGTTTCGTCACTGTGGACACGTCTTGGTGACACTGTGGGACACGACTGAATCCCCCCTATGTTGCTATATAATTTTTCCTCTGTTCGAATGTTTTGATTAGATTTCGAATGGATTTGGTGGTTCGACTGTTGTAGGATGATACTGTGGGTTATTGTTCAATTATTCAAAGTGTTGAATTCAAATTAGGATTTCAAAATAAGTTCAAATATTTTACTTAGGAATTAGTTGGTATTTTTCTAATTGGTTTTCAGGAATTGTTGAGTTCGAATGTGAATTCGAACCTGGGTTGGGTTTTGCTTGCAAGGGATTTTTACTGATATGGGCTATTTGGTTTTCTTTCAAAAATAAATTTCCTAGTTACCTGGTTAATGTATGTTAGTTATTAGGATTTGTTTAAGGTTACTTATATACATATTGATTTTCATTGGTTCAGTTGTAGGCAAATTGATACTGAATGTATGAGTATCATTCAAAAACTGGTACATGGTTACTTCAAAATCTGGAAGAATGCTCATTATAGGCATATATCTAGCTGAGTAGGTAGTTATCTATATATATGCCTTATCAATAGGTGATTCTCAGTTTTTGTTTTTGAGAGATGATCGAGGTTTTCAGCTTGTAAGGGAGTGAGTTCAGGTTAAGGATTGTGAGAAGAAGAAGAAGAAGATGAAAAGGAGCAGCAGCAGCAGGAGGGTGCTGCCCTGCCTAGGCCTGGCTTGGCAGCTGCCAACAACAGCAGTATAGGGGCTGCACAAGGTAGCCCCACTTGGCACTTGCCACCCCATGGCAGCCCAATTATCCCCAACCCATTGAAGGTGTATGTATAGTGATGAGTTTGAGAGAATGGTGAGATTGAGAGAGTGTGACTTTGAGAGAGGTATAGATATATGTGAATAGGTTTTGATTCCTAATATTGAATGTGTTAAAAACTTGAGATTTCAAGAATGACAAAATGTTGTAGACTGGTTTTGAGAGGACTGAAAACTGAGAATTTCCCCAACTGAAATCTGAGAGCACATGACTGTAATGGTACACGGTTATAGGCTATGTTAATTCCTGAGTTCGTTTACTTTGGACTGTTACATGTTGCCACTACTTAGTTTAAACCCATTTTATGTATCAGAGGGTTGTCCTTTGGCTTTAACTCAGTTTCTTGGGTTAGTTTCAGACCTATACCCATATGCAGGTGTTCAGTTGAATACCTGAACATGGTTGTTCAATCGAGCCCATGAGTTATCGAGCATTCAATCCACTACATTCATACTCCTATCCACTCTCAATTTAGAATGTATCCTTATTTCAATTCAGGTTAGCACACAGTCACAAAACTGAGACTGTCAGTTAGTTCTGATAACATGGGGAATCATAACAATGTTTCAGCCATTCCTTCCATTTCAGGTTGTACAGGTTCACATATACAGGTTATACAGCCATTCCTTCTATGTCAGTTAGCCTAACCTGGGGAATCATGACAATAATTCCTGTGATGTTGATCTATTTCAGGTTCACATATGTAGGTTTCATTTATATTCAGGTTTCAGTTCAGGTTACATATATAGATGTGGGTTTTAGAGTGTTTGAGAGTGTTGGTTGTGAGGATTTTGATGGCAGTCCACTGCCCTTGTGAGGGAACAAGCAGGGAGAACAGTATGCAGTAGTAGTAGGGTCTGTTGTAGGCTTGTGTGTTAGCCTTAGGCCTTTGGCATATGGTTGGATGTTAGTCCAGTGATGTGAGGATAGTTGGTTCACCCATATAGGTTGGTTCAGTCACTTCTTTTTTCAAAGGACCAATCACTCCTCTATAGTTCATATCACCTAGGGTGTTCAGCCTAGTTGACACAACTGAGATTTCATAATATTGTGTTGGTATATATATATGCATCAATGTAATGTTATATATTAAGCATGTCATCACACCTTGATTTTTGTATGAATGGTTATATATAAATTAGTTTCAGGTATCCATATGATGATATATGTCAAATTTGATATTTGAATGTAATGTTAGACATGAATAATACATGTATGCATATATGTAAGCAATGCACATATGTATATAGGCAATGTATGTTGTGAGTAGAGTGGATGCATATAAACAAGATTGATGTGATGCAATGCAATGTATATATATATATATATATATATATATATATATATATATATATATATATATATATATATATATATATATATATATATATATATATATATATTTATGAATGTAATGTAAGCATGTATATATATATGTAATATGTGTTCTCAGTGACTTGTGAGTGTGCTTGGTTGTTAGCCTAGGCTTGGTTAGGCTAGTGAGACTTGAATGGACTAGGATTGACCTAGTTGACTAGTGTAACTGACCAAGGTTGACCAAAGTTTGACTTGGACCTAGATTGACCTAGAAATCATGTAGATTGCATCATAGACTCCATTTATCTTATTTTAAACACATTATAACCTGTACTGCTCGATCCAGGACATTGGGACTCTGGTGCAGACATCTGACATTATACTACTCTTTTCAGAGTATCAGACGAGTACATTCTCTGATAGTTCTCTCATTTACTTGTCAATTACTGTACTTCAGTTCTAGTTAGTTGTATGCAATTTTCTGTTACAACACGTGTGGTATTTCTGGATTCATGTATACGACACACTTTTATTTTCTGGCCTCTATTACTGGTATCATCTCTATTACTGGAATCACCTACTGGAATCATTTAACTGGAATCATTTAACTAGAATCATTTACTGGAATCATTTACTGGTATCATTATATTTTGGCTGGACTCATCTTGAATCATTGTGTCAGAATTCTGGATTCACTTGCTGGGAGGGGAAATACTAGAGTAAGACATGTAGACATACCCCAATCTGGAATCTCCCAACTGGAATCTACTGAAATGATAGCCATCTCACACCCGGCCAGGTGTGTGATGTGCCGTATTACCTACAGCCGTTTACATGTCGAACTCGGTATTTTAAAACACACCGCTAGAGTATAGGCTGGACGCACCCTGGAATCGTTGATCACTATAACTGGAATCGTCCCTTACTGGATTCATCTTGTATTAGATTCATCCCGTACTGGATTTACATTGGTTTTACACTGGTTTATATTTTCTGTCTGGACTATATATCATATTACCCTGGTTCAGCTAGTTCTATTTTTACAGTCTTCATTGCTATGATTCTTCTCTTGTTTAGTATTTACTTTCCTTGCACTTTATCTCTCTTTCTTACCATCACCTGAATATAAACTGCCATTTTTATCAATATCACTGTCTATAACTATTGTATAGTTCTCTGTCATTTACTTGGGTTTTCTAGATGAGATGTGCTCGTTCCTGTCCTGACTGGACCTGTTGAAAATTTTACAGATGACTGCCCTGAGGACACATGCCCTACATGTTACAAACCAGGAGATGGCTCAGCTACCTATAGCCCCGACACTCAGGAGTGATCGGGAGTTTAGTTAGTCTGTCTTGTTTTAGTTTTCCTGTTAGATCTGGAGTTGTATATAGAGATTTGAGACTTGAGATGTATTTGAGATTGTTTGAGTTTGTTGTTATTTTTATTAGTAGTTTTGTTGTCTTCAATTTCTTAGTTATATTCGGTGTTATCTTATCGTGCTTAGACTGTGATTGAGTTACACCATATCTTATACTTGTCCTCCGTTCGGAGTTGATCATGACGAGTACACTATATACTGCATGAGTTGATGGTTAGTTAGAGACTTAGAACAGCGTTCTACCGCCGACACTGCGGCTTAGGCTGGGCGCTGTTACATACTCGTACCCTCACAGTGGGTGCGGGTCGTGACAACAAACTACTTCCTATGCTGCTCTGTCAAAGTGCAAGACTCTTCTGCCCCTGGCACAGTTGGCTGCAACTCTGCCTGCGCAATCCACTACTCCAGCAACCAGAGTGCAACTCAAGCACTCTGGCATCAAAACTCCTACTGCACAAGTTGTTGAAACTGTAGCCAGAAGACCTTCTGCCAGAACTCCTCATGCGCAACCTGCCAGTGCGCCAACAGCCACTCCAACCCCTGCACAAACCATGTCTGCGCAGTCCAAGAGGGACATCCCTTTGGCTAATCTCTCTTCTTCTCACAGCAAGGGGAGAAGCTCTGCTCCTCTTTCCAAGCACCCTGTTGCTCCAGCACAATCCACTGGGGGTAGTCTTTTGACTATTCCACCTCCTTCCAGAACAAAGAAAAAGACCCATTGGTCTTTCCTCAAACTTCCTCGTCCCACGACTTGGAAGACAACAGAGGGAAACGCTCTTTAGCTAACCCTTCTTCCCAGAACAAAGGAAAAGGCCCTTTGGTCTTTTCTCAGTCTTCCTCGGTTTTTACCGTAGAAGATCAATCTGAACGTGCCTCGGCACTAGTCAGTACCAGAACTCTTTCAAATAAGGATTCTTCTCTCCATGTCAAAAGAACTTGTACTGATCAAAGAGGTATTCTGCCTACTCCGGTAGCAGAATTCCAAGATCTTCCAACTCTCAAGATATCTCGCTCAAAATAGGAAAATTGCTGGTGTCTCAGACAGAAACCCCTGGGGGTGAATTTGCTGATCTAAGAACTTATCTCAATAGACCAACTTCGGCAAAACGAAAACAGC
>JANAVB010041869.1:0-20773 GCA_029216955.1 Iris pallida
CTCCCTCTCCATATTTATTATTTAATCATCCCTCTCTCATTATTTATATTAATAGCTTGGACAAATCCCCAATGCCTTCTTCTTTGAGCCCCTCCCAAATTCCCACCGATGGGGCTGTGCCATGGCAAGAACATCGCCGTCCTCGACGACGGCGACGAGAAACGCGCCGTCACCCCCTCCGACGCCGCCGGAGGCGGCTGCGCTTCCCCCTTGCCGCCGTCCGCCTGGCCGAGCCCCCTCCCCGCGGGATCCGCGTCGGCCTCCCCGTTCCCCGTGCCGTCCCCGTCCCCGGCGCGCACGCCGAGACAGTTCTTCCGCCGGCCCTTCCCGCCGCCGTCGCCGGCCAAGCTCATAAAGGCGACGCTGGCGAGGCGGCAGGGGAAGAGGAAGGAGGGGGCCGAGACGATCGCGGAGGAGAACGGGGGGAGAGGGAGGCCGCGGCGGCGGGGCTGGACAAGAATTTCGGGTACGGGAAGAACTTCGGGGCCAAGTACGAGGTGGGGAAGGAGGTGGGCCGGGGGCATTTTGGGAACACCTGCTCCGCGAGGGTCAAGAAGGGGGATCTCAAGGGCCAGGTCGTCGCCGTCAAGACCATCCCCAAAGCCAAGGTATATAAGTTTCATTCAGATCCCCTTTTCGTGCATTCGGCATTAGTTTTAACTAGAATCCATGTGTTAATGTATTGCATCCAACTTTACACACATTCCACAATCCCTAGTTCTGTACTAATGCCTTTGCCAACATAATCTACTGAAAATTACGAGCATCGAAATTTTAAAATAAGATATCCAAAATATTCCCGAAGGAAAACTATAAGTGCCTCTCAAATTGTTTCATCATCCAAAATGTACAACCCTAAACATAAGCAATTAATCGAGAGCAGCTACAAAACTAGCTAATTGACGGTAAGTACTAGCAAGGCCAAACAATCTACTTGCTCGATCTGTCAAGCTACTCAACAGAAGCCAGAACATCTACTTGGCGCAGGAGATGTCGCCGTCATACATATCGGCAATGTTTATTGGGCTACTGCTGGAACAGCAGAGTCACAAACCTTACCATGCACAACTTGAACACTCGACCATTTAGAAAAGAATATATCTGAGTTTATTTGAGTTGTCACGTTATCCTCAAAACTTGCAGCAAAATTCGTAGCACGTGCATTTTGTAGGCGCAACATGTGCCTTGCATCCATACACAGATACCTTTAGTGATGTATATCTATGGAACCTTCATGAAGAAATGTTGAGGGCTATAGTGTTATTTTTTTTTTTTTGAGACAAAAGGGTAAACACCCATTCAGGACCTGAATGGATGCCCAACCTGATTGTATTCATATTAACAAAAAAAATCTGCATAGTATGGAGCTTACATGTCTCAATGAAATATGTCACCTTTCGCTCACGGAATATGGTGAGCCGAGAAAGTAATGAGTATGCTAGGCTGTGCGGCCTACAAATACTCTGCTATACGTTTCCGCGATTGTCGCTTGTACGGTTCCAGGAAGGGGTAATGGAAATAAATCTAACTATTACAACATATGTAAGTGCGACTTCAATTATAATTATACAAGCACATAGTGTACCACTTTCCCATGACCTTAGTTTGCAATCCCTTCCAGACAGAGGCAGGGTTTAATCCAATGTTTCTTACTCACCTTGCGAATAAACGCTAGGTCATCAAAGACATGCAACCCCATATCAAAGACAGTGAAAATTAAAGAAATGTGAAGATGATGTTAATCGAATATGATTTGAGAGATAGAAATTAGGGTTTGGTTTGATGTTTTAGTGTTAGTGTTGCTACCTAAATTATAGTTCCTACACATAACACTATCCCTAACACTCCACGTATGAATCACCATACAGAAACAACAATAGACACATACATACCTACTAGATATGAATTTGAGAACACTTCAAATCACACACTTGGCTATTTTTTTTTTTAACAATAAGCCCATTTATCCAGAACCAGACTGATGTTAGTGTTCTAAATAGTGGTGTAGGCGACCGCTCTTCGCACCGCTTTTGTTGTTAGACAACAACATAGATTTGGCGGCGTAGGCGGGCGCCTACACAGAGCAATACCCGACTTGATATTTTGGCAAAACAGTTTTGCAAGCATTATCGACCTATGGTCCACTTTTACTAGATTGAAACTTCATAAATCTTTGTTTTACAACTTAGTTATGCATAAATGTCCTTAAAATATGCATATTATGCAAAATAATAGTGATAAAATAGTAAAAATTTCCAAAATGTATCATACAGTTAGGCGATGCCTAGGCGGTAGACGGACCCTCTCCGTCGCATACCGCCTACCGCCGTTTAGAACTTGGCTGTTGGTAGGGTTAAAACGGTGCTTAGACTAGTCCCATATACATGTGGACTAAATATATATTATTTATTAAACTTAATCGTTGCTCGATCAAATTAAGTATTGATTAAAGACCGGTTAAGTTGACTAGCGGAAGTTCTACATAGGAAAGTGAGCTAAGCCTCACTCTCTCTCTCTCTCTTCGCAAAGCCCTACGAAGAAGGTACCACCGATCACCTTTTGTTTTGTTAAATTATATTGCAGAGATCTCATCCAGTATAACCATAATGTTCTACCTTTCCTATGGTACGGTCTAATATTCACCAAAAAATTCTATCTATAGATAGCCTAGCTATTATTGTCTTATTCGAAATAACATACGCACTACGTCCGTGTGTGCGGAAGCACTACTGATACGAGGGCATGACACTAGAGAGTTATTCACATTAGCAAATTACTTCATATTCCAAATAAGCCGACTTGAGAAATTTAGTTTTGATTGCGTGTCCGTGTCTAAAGTCCAAATATCGACTCCTACGTGTTTTAGGGTTATCGCGAGTCCGTCGTCGATTTTCGAACACCCGACTATTTCTAATTTTCTGAGTGAAATTGCCTTTCATTTTTTTCGGAACGAGAATTGGTTCTCTTCCGAATTTTCTGTATAATCTGACATATTTTTCTTTGTATTTCTTGTTGTAAAAACAATTTATATAACAATATTATATGGAATTAAAAGGAAATTGGAGGGCTTGCCTTTAATTTGGGAAGAACACTTAATGAAAGCTCCCTTCTTCGTTCTTCCTCTTTTCCTTCTCCTCCTCTTTCCTCTTGCTTCTCCTTCTCCCTATGGTGGCCGGCCCCCTTTCTCCTCCCTTGGCTGCTGCCGCCGACCTGCCAAGTGGGTTGTGGTGATGGGGGCTGAGTGCTGGGGGTTGTGGTGTGGTAGTGGTGGTGATGATAATTCCCTCTCTCTTCTTCAACTTCTTTTTCTTTCTTACTTCCTTTTTCTATCCTTTCCTCCATTCATGAACAACATAAGGGTGGATTAATGCATAATTGCAAGTTCTCTATGACTCCGTATAACAAAGGATTAGTCATGGTTAAGTCAACTTCGGCTTGACACATGACCCCTTAGGTGGCATGGTAAAATAGTAATTTAAAATGATGGAGGGCGTTTATACAAAAGGAGTCAAGTAAAAAAATGTTAATCATGATTAACAAGGGAATTACTATTAGGTAGGGTGGATTAGGTATAGGTGATTAGGGATAAAATGTATAATTAGGAATTTATTAGGGTGTGTTTGATTGCAATGTGGAAAATATGTGGAAAATAAATTAGTTCCATGGAATTATTTTCCTAGCAAAAAAATTCCAAGGAATTTAAAAATTTTCCATGTAAAACTTAATTTGGGTGTTTGATTATCATTATTTTTCACGGAATATAGTTATTTTTCCATGGAAAATGATATTTTCCTATGGGTTGGGCAAATATCATTTTCCACCATTTTAGAAGAAAATATGGAAAATGATAGTTTTTTGGAAAATAATTCCGTGGAAAATATAAGCTATCAAACACTACAATTGGTGGAAATTTTGTGGTGGAAATATTTTCCATGGAAAAAAGCCCAATCAAACACAGCCTTACTGAATTTGGTTAAGGAAAATTAGAAATAAGTGATTAAATCAATTTAAAACTATAGGAAATTGTGGAAAACTGGTAATTAAACTTCGAAAAAATAATTTTTCGGATTCACGGCTATTACTAAACACTAACATACTAAACTTAAATTCCAATACAACTCTGAAATTATTATGGAACCAAACTGTCTCCAAGATACTAAAACTAAGCTAAGATAAGGCTTTCAAACATCCTCCCTTTGGCACCAAAACTATTCTAGCTTAAACTGAAGCACTGTCCCCTCCTACTCTCTGAAGTCCAGTTATGACCACCTTACCCTTCTTTTTGTTTGATAGTTAACCTGTCCAAAATTACACAGAACAAAAATGTTAATATGTAATAATATTCATAGAGGTTTTTTCCTTTCCAAAATCCTTCTATTCCTCTCTGACCAGATCAACCACACAAATGCTACCATTATTGTATACCAACCTTTCCTCTTCTGGGAACTAATATTATTCATCCCCCATTCAGTAATAGCAGCTGGGTAATGATTCAGATTATAGATACTGCTTATATGCTGTCATAACTGAACACAAAGCCACAAGAAAGAAAAATATGCTCTACTGACTCATTAGTATTACCACAAAGAATGCAGGTGCGCTATCACAAGGAATTCTTCTGTAAAACATCAGTACTCTGTAATTTATTCTTCATTAACCAAACTAGGATTTTAACCTTCAAAGGGTTTCCCATAATCCAAATAATATCACTAAATGGACATCTCACACTAGCAGTATTAAGAAAATCATAAAAAGTCAACCATAAATTGATTAGTGTTATACCATCTCCATTTATAAGTATCGTTATCACTAAAACTAACTCTTTATAACATTTGCATAAGATTGAAGTAATCTTGCATCAGACTTTCATACCCCTTCTAAATCTAATATGCCAAACAAAATTCCCATTATGCTTATTATATAATGAGTTAACAGTAGCCTCTTGATTAGAAGCAATCCTAAAAAGAGATGGAAATTCTGGTTTTAAAGCAGAAATTTCCAGCCAAATATCATACCAAAATTTAATATTCTGACCACTACCACATATTTTGATCAAATCACTTCTGAACATAGGAGTCACCTTCCACACATCTTTCCAAAAATGTCTTTCCATGAACTTTATCATTAAGAAAATTTAATTTATTTCTTCTTGATAACTATTAGTAACAAGTTTACTCCATATCAAGTCGTCATTAGTGAGTGCTCTCCATAACCATTTTCCCATAAAAGCCTAGTTAGTTCTGATGTCTAAGATTAATAACCCAAACCCTTTTCTTTTTATCTTTACCCACAACACTCCAATTCACTAGGCATTTGAAAGTTGGACAAAAAAAACTTCTCCTAATATTGTCAATCCTTTTAATGACCCAAACTGGGAGATAAAAGAAAGACATCATATATGATGGAATGCTAGACAAGACTGCATTAACCATAATAAGCCTGCCTCCTTTAGATAAAACATTACCTTTCCATGAAGCTAACTTATTTTCAGCTCTATTTATCACAAATTGCTAGTCATTTCTATTAAGCTTAGTGTTTGTTTTTAAGGAATACCTAAATATTTCATAGGAAACTCATTTTTTTTTGCAATTAAATAAAGCAACAACTTGATTTGTTCTTACCATCATCCCCATTCATCCAAATGACACAAGTTTTACTAAAATTAATTGCTAATCCAGAAACACCTTCAAACAGATAGAAAATGCCTTAAGATTAGCTAATGACTCAAAGGAAGAAGAAAAAAGAAGTATCATCTGCATACTGCAAATTAGAAAATACTATAAAGTTCATTCCCTTGAATCCCTGTTATTAAGTTATGAACTCTAGCCCTTTTTTTACTTGACACATCTGCAACTACAACAAATAATAAAGGAGAAATATGATCTCCTTGTCTTAAACCTCTTTTACACATAAATTTGTTACTTTCATTTCCATTAACCAAGACTGCAGAGGTCCCTGCATGATGACTTGTCATTATCCATTGGACTCATCTATCACTAAAACCCCTAGCTAATAAGACTTCTTTCAAAGAACCAATCAACTCTATCATAAGCTTTCCAAAATACAGTTTTAATAAATACCTTCCAGAATCTTAGAATAACACATGAACAACCTGCTGGACTGCAGGTACACCATCCAGAATGAATCTATCTTTGATAAATCCAGTTTGCACTTCATCAATAAATCCCTCAGAACAATTCATCTACTAGCAAAACTTTCATGATAATTTTGAATGAACCATTAAGTAAGCTAATAGGTCTAAATTGAGTAACAGGATTAACACACTCTACTTTTAGGAATTAGTACTATATGTTGAGGGCCATAACGCTCACATGCAGAAGGTTGATTGGAGTTCTCTAACTTTTAGGTCTTGGACTGAGCTCAACTACACCTATCATTTAAGGAAAAGGATGTTAATTCTCACAGCCTATCAATCACTATATCAAGTATGAATTATAAATCAATTCAAGAAATTTTATTCAACAGTGCGAATTGATGTATTCTGTTTATATTATATTTTGTGTAATTTGGTCTGCCAGAGTTTATTAACGAGGATTATCATTCTTTGTTACATTAGATGTTGGATGTGCATGTGTAGTGTTTCTCATGCTCTTTCATTTTAATAATTGATGTTTCAGCCCATCATGATGTGTAAGCTACCTTGCTTGAAGCATTCTTTCATTTTAACTTTATGTTTATGTTTATGTTTAGGCTTTTGCTTATCTTTGATAATTTCTGGTGAAGTACAAAACTGCTTCAGTAAAGCACTTTACAGGGATAATATCTAATGTACCGACTTTCTAACAGATGACAACGCCGATATCAATAGAAGATGTGCGTAGAGAAGTGAAAATCCTCAAAGCTTTGTCCGGGCATAAGAATCTTGTCAAATTTTATGATGCATGTGAGGATGCCCTTAACGTCTACATAGTCATGGAGTATGTCTTTTATTTGTTTTTGCTGTGCTCTTCTCTATTCTATATTTCCACCAGATGTAAGACATTTTTGGCATATACCAGTCACACTGTATATGTAATATTGGTCTTAGGTCACTTTTGTTGTTAGTAATTATTAACTATCATGTTTCAATATATGCCCCGATTGGTTACTTCCACTTTATTCTTCTGTTAAATTTCTCATGAATTATGTGTATTTCATGTCAATTGTAGTTTCTGAGAACTTTATAGTTTAAAGGTACGAGTACCTTTTTTATGACAAACGGAAGATGCACACTATGTCAGACATCACTGCTTAGCAAATGAGATGATCAGTTCTATACTTTTATCTAATTATTACTTTTTTTCTTCTTATCAGATTGTGTGAAGGTGGTGAGTTGTTAGATAGAATTTTGTCCAGGTAAACTGAGTTGATTTGGAGGGTATATATATCTCAACTGATTCATGCCAGGTCTTGAAACTTTAGCCTATAACCTGTGTTTTTGGTTATAGAGGTGGAAGATACACGGAGGATGATGCAAAATTAATTGTTACTCAAATTCTGAGTATAGTTGCCTTTTGTCATCTTCAAGGTGTTGTGCATCGTGATTTAAAGCCAGAGGTCCGGATCAAGAACTCCTTGAAAATAATATACTTTTTAACTATTGTTCTCAAGTATTCATATGTCTCCAATATGTAAGACCTGTTTTTACTGCTGATTTTTTTTGTCTGAACTATCAACAGAACTTTCTGTTCTCCACTAGCGATGAAAATGCTCCTATGAAGCTTATCGATTTTGGGCTTTCAGATTTCATCAGACCAGGTATAATTGTGACTGCCTTTTCATGTCTAAACTATTACTGCTATTATCTTATGTCTTTAGTCAGTTTAGGTGGACTGATTTAGTTAAGGTTGGTACCCGTTGATCTGCACTAATTTTTGATAGCAAGGAAGACACCTCCGGCCTGACTTCTCTGTTGGTTTGACTGGGAGTGGTTCCCGTATGATCTCTCCATTTACAGATCTTTCTTTCTTCTCTTTTTTAAATTTGTTTTCCGTCTGGTGTAAGCTTGATTTTATTTTGCATTCTGATCTTTGCTCTCCTTCTTTTGTAATATGATTCATTTGAACATGTCTAACCGTAAACACCAACAGTGCACAGTTTAAGTGAACTGGAACTGAAGCAATCAAGGTGTAGAGTGATGATCCCTAAGGAAGGTCGAGACTGCTATACTTTCAAACTGGTCTTTACAGGGACAAATGAATCATGATATTAAATAAACAATTTAATTATGACAACTTCGTAAGGCATGGTACCAGAGAATCATCATTTGAAGTACTACAGCTCTGTAAGGAGCAGTATGGAGAGATGTGATTGTGAACACCAACTAATCTATGTACTGAATGTAGTAGTAGAAAATTTTGATTTTGAAACTGTCTACTAAAGTAGTTCAAGAAGTCTATCTAAGGATGGTTTCATTCTTTGGATTACATGTCCTTATTATGTTGAGGACTTGGATTATTTGATGTGTTTTGTCATGCAGGAAAAAGAAAAACAAAAAGATTAGATTGTGTTGAGGATTTGGATTATTTGAAACATTCACTTGACATATACCAAATATTGGTTCAACTGTCATTTTTTCTACAGCTATCAGTTATATATGTTTGGGATTGTCATTCCTTCACACTTTGACGTAATGTGTCATAGAGATAGAATGCAATTTCCTATTGCAAATTGTATCATCTTACCTATTTGTCTAGATTCTTTATACTCTAGGAGAACTCGGAGGGTGCTCCTTGGGTATATGAGCTTAAATTGCAATTGGATGTATGAGCTTAAATTGCAATCCAAAAGATAGGCCTACCTATTTGCTAACTGGCTGCCTAGGTTTTATGGCATGACCCTCCCCTGCTCATGACTACCTTGGCTAATAATTTGGCACCAACATAAATGGTTGACGTTACGTCGACAACTGGTTCATAAACTTTTGTCAAAGCTTGTATGGAGCTTTCTTATGGGATGACCCCATTCTAACGGAAGAAGGCTTTGATGATGATGATGATGATATATATGTAGCACGGACACGGATAAGACATGGCAAATCTCGGATATGGCGACATGGATTGGCACATATTTTGGTGTGCCCTAATGTATTTTGGATTGTTCGATACGTGTCCGATACTATACGACATGGATTGTTGGAGAGTCGATGCTTCTTAGGTTATAGTTAAATCTCAAGTAATGTTCGATGGTGTAGCTTGAATTCTACGCCCTCTAATAATTATATAAACACCAAGACAGTCTCCATTTCATAAAGTCTATGGCCGAGTACTCTCAAGCTCCCTGAGCCGAGAAAAATCAAAGAGAACATGCCAACCGCTTACTCGGCTTGTGTAACAATTATGCAGAAACTTATTTAATTGTGATCTTTTGTGACTAAAGTTCACCTAATTCTCTCTCATTCTTGATCTCCTTTCCCCTCAAACTTGTGGCTGCTCTCTCTCACTCTCTCTCTCTCACAGAGATCTGGAGCTCTCACCCCCTCTTGGAGCTCCTCTCGATGGCATATGTATAGACTTTGTTTTGGCTTGTTAATTGTAGTTCTTTATTGATTCTATGAAGTGCGACTTCTGTTTATTTGTAGCTTTTTATTAACTCTATGAAGTGAGAACTACTTCTTTGTTTATTCTACTACTATTGGATATTTTATCTATGTTTATCTGATTTTTTTTCTTCTATTTTTGTGAGAAAATAGTCTATGTACCATGTAGCCGGTTAATCAACATGTGAACCGATTAATCATTGCATGTTCCCAGACCAAGCGCGTAATGAATTTGCAGAATTTAACCCTGCATCAGTAATCTTGAGAAATTTGAAAATTGATGACCTAGAATTTTTTTTTTTTGTCTTCTCAACCATTTTGTGTTTGGCATCTATTACCTGTGTTCCTCGTAAATTGGTGGTGTAGCGCACAAGAGCGCCTCTCGATGGAGCTCTCCCCCTCTCTTGGAGCTCCTCTCGATGGCATATGTATAGACTATTTGTTTTAGCTTGTTAATTGTAGCTCTTTATTGATTGTATGAAGTGCGACTTCTGTTTATTCGTAGCTTTTTTTAACTCTATGAAGTGAGAACTACTTTGTTTATTCTACTACTATTTGATATTTTATCTATGTTTATGTGATTTTTTTTTTCTATTTTTTTGTGAGAAAATAGTCTATGTACCGTGTAATCCGGTTAATCAACATGTGAACCGATTAAACATTGCATCTTCCCAGACCAAGCGCGTAATGAATTTGCAGAATTTAACCATGCATCAGTAATCTTGAGAAATTTGAAAATTGATGACCTAGAAATTTTTTTTAATCTTCTCATCCATTTTGTGTTTGGCATCTATTACCTGTGTTCCTCGTAAATTGGTGGTGTAGCGGAGTGCAAAGGAGTGGACCCTGAACATTTCTTTTTTTGGGGGGAGGGGTTGTAGAAATACCTGATATTAGACTACAACGGGACATTATATATAATGTATAAAGAAAGATAAAAAGTTAGAATAACTAAAAAGTTAGGCATAATGAGGCTAGAGAGAATTGAAGTCAAGACCACAAGTTAAAATCTCATTCATTTACCAACTAGACAACCATACAATTGTATGAAAGAAAATAAAAGAAATATAGATTAAGAAATGAGATGGTTTGGGAATGTGATTTGCATATTGTCCGATACACTGATTAGGAGTGGTAGAGTTGCAGTTGAACGTGCTACTAGGGGTTTGACTAAAGTAAAAGTGAATTGGAGCTATAAGAAACGGATATGAGGTACTGCAGAGATAGACCATAATGCTGAATGAGGAAATGGGTTGACGTGTCACGTAGCTCCCAAATCCTGGGGTAATGGCTTTGTTCTTGCTGTGGCTGTTTTAGTCTGGAAATGACATCCCCTTATTGAATCAATAATTAATTGCAAAATTTGGTTCCATTATGATTGTTGTTTTCTTTTGAAAATTGGTCTCTATCAAACCTAATATACTTACAGTTAGTTGCCCTGAAAATGTGAGGATGGTTTTGTTTGCCAATAGTAGGAAAAGCTAGTTAGGAGTAAACTTTCTGTTTTAAGCAGAAGTCCGACGTATCACTGCTTCACTTATACATTTTCTAAGTTTCTATACAGAACCCAACTACGTTAATCAATGTTTCGTATTAATGTTAGCAACTTTCAGTCAATATGCAAGCTTTAGAAAAAAAAAATGCAAATTGTAGAAACAACTGTATTTTGTCGCCAAATCTGAGTGACCTTTGTGGTCAGCGGAGAGAGACATAAAAGTCATGACTAGGTAGCGGGAGATCAGTGGATCGAGCCACGGGGGTGTATTATTCCTTCCATTTATGGTTGGAGTTGGGGGCAGTGAGCCCAAAAGGCATACAATGCAGTATGCACAAAAAAGTCCCGAGCGTTACGCCGGGCACCATAAAAAAAAAACAAAAAAACAAATGTATATTGTCTTTTGTATAAAATCAAGGATTTTTATTAGGAAAAATTGTGTTGGTTGTCTATTCCTGGACTATTATAGGCTCTTATTTAGTATTGTTTATAGTTATGCTTAAATTATGTCAGCTAGATGTTTTGTGAAGTCCTTGGGAATCTATGCAGATGAAAGATTAAACGACATAGTTGGAAGTGCGTACTATGTTGCCCCTGAAGTCCTACATAGGTCATATAGCATGGAAGCAGACATTTGGAGTATTGGTGTAATAACATATATCTTATTATGCGGTAGCAGACCATTCTGGGCACGGACAGAATCAGGAATATTTCGGTCTGTTCTGAGAGCGGACCCTAATTTTGATGATTCACCCTGGCCTACTATATCACCAGAGGCTAAAGATTTTGTCAAAAGACTTCTAAACAAAGATTACAGGAAGAGAATGACTGCTGCACAAGCCCTCAGTAAGTTGACAGATCTATTACTCTTAGGAAATAAATGATAATAGTCTTTTCTATGCAGATATCTATCATACCTTGCTATTTGATATATTATGAACTCTTTCTATTTGCCTGGTTCTGTTAATTTTGAAACTATCTGGAACCTGTGTGATGGCAGCTCACCCATGGTTACGGGACGAGCATCGGCAAATTCCTCTGGATATTGTTATATATAAACTAGTCAAAGCTTACATTCGCTCTACACCACTCAAACATGCAGCATTAAAGGTAAATATTCTCCAAGTACTGAAGGGCTTCTCATATTCCATTGATATTTATCATTGTCTTCCCTACTTGATTTTCTTGTACCTTTATCTCAAGTATTTGGGATTTGCCTTTTTTCTTTTCTTTTCTCGACTCTATGTAGTTAACTGCTTTGACACAGTAATTGATGCGACTGATGCTTTTGTCTTATTAAGTTAGCGTACTCATCCGGAATGATGCACAATGGAGAACATTCATTATACTGTGGTTTTATTGTATATTCATGTTATTAAATTCTACACTAATGCATGCTGGTTTGTGCAGTGCAATCAGGAAACTCATAGATAGAAATATAACTAGAAACTTTTACCGACTCTCCACCTTTTCTTGGGTGTTAAACTTGTCATGAGATGATTGGTTATTGGCATTATGTAATTCGTATATATGTTGCTAAGGAACTATGGGAAAGTAGGTTTTCTATTTGGTTTACCTTCCCCCCATTAGTTAGTGATTGGATATTGTAGTCACTATATTTTGCTAGACGGCAGAGACCCTACTATCATAGCCAATCCCCAATTCTCTCCATAATCATAAGCATCCATATCCTGTTGCTCCTGCATTTCCTTCCAAATTTCAGAGCTTCTGCTGTGTGATGTTTCTGCTGCTGACTGCCCTATGTTGCTGTTGAAGATGCCCAGCTTCACTGTTCTCCTTTGGGAATCTTTAAAGAGAGAACAAAGAAGGGGAAGATAAGGGGGATAAACAGAGAGTATGGAGGGATCTTTTTGTCATGGAATGCTGCTCGTCGCTGTTGGATTGTTGATCAGTGATATTTCCTTGTCCAGACTCCAGAGTCGGTAGGTGGAGGAAGAAAGAGTATAGCATTGGAGTGTAAACAAACCCCGCGCATATGAGGTCTGACCTGACCTTCTTAGCTCAAAAATGCAGGTGAGTTAGATCTGGCGGCAACAAAGATGCACCACTCTTTCTTTATTTCCCATGTGTGTCTCTCTATTACCGGCCTTTCTTTCTCCAATCATTTTCTCTCTTACTACTCTTCTGCCTTTATCATCTAAGAAGACAGGCACTGTGGAACAGTGGAAGGTACTCACTCGTTCTGCTGAATTCCCCTGCTGTTAATTTTTTATTACAACTTTTTATTGCTTTAGTTGCTCACTGCATGCTGTTGCAATGATGAGAAGGTCACATCCTGGTGGCGTCTAACATGATCTGCATTTTTTTTTCAACACATTTGGTAGATTTCCTTTCATACTTTCATATGCATATACTGTGGGTTGAAGTTAGGGAGTGATCACAGTGTAGCTTCTAGAATAGTTGTGGGGGAAGAGCTGGGAAACATCATTTGTCAACTTATCCTGAATTTGATGATTCAGTCTCTAAAATACGGGGGTATGTAGTGAATCATCTTCTTTAATTTTCGTGGGAGTTTCATCAAACAAGATTATGATTAGGACCCATGGATAGATTTGATGAATGGAAAGATAAGTCTAGGCTGGTTTTTTGTTTTATGCAAGTGAAACACAGCTAGATCATGGAGAGTTGGACAAAGGCGGTACAATGGGTGGTACAGTGGACTCAACATTAATAGTGGGACGATCACAACACTGGTAAGATGTGCGGGTTGGGCAGGTGGAGGAGGTGGTTATGTGGTCTCAATATCAAGAAAAACAAGCTCCTCAGACGTGGATGGTGGTAAAGAGATTGGAGGACGTGGTAAAGCAAAGTAAGGATCACTCAACATAAAAATGACATGAAAGATACGAAGAAGACGAAGACAACAACTTTGGACTGAAGGAGCATGTCGATTAGGAGATGGCAAGTTCGAACTTGTCCAAGAACTTTGATCAGAGTTGAAGCTACAACATCAAGAAGAATCGCCATGGCTAGATCTGGATTTGAGAGTGCTCGGCGACAATCGGATCTCGATCGAGACTGAAGATGAAGTTTAGGGTTTTTGTGACAATCCAATGATCACGACAACGACTGAATTGGATGGATCCAGAGCAAGACAAGACCGATTGAAACTCGACTCAATGGGGAAGACGATTTCGACTAGGAATTCGGTGGCCGACAGCTCGAATCGACAATTCATGCCAATACTTCAAATTCTAGGGTTTCTAATTGAATTTTGATGGATTTCTGAGGGTTTTTGGTGGATTTTGTGGTTTTTTGATGGATTTGTGATGAGAATTACTTTAGGGTTTTGAATGATCAGATTTGGGGATTTGATGGGAATTAGGATTTAGGAATGGAGAATTAGGAAATTAGAGTTTAGGGAGGATGAGAAGTTCTGATACCATGTTAGAATCAGAAAATGGAATATGGAATAGAATGAAACGGAATGATTACATCAGGTCCCGGGTATATATACCATGCGACAGTCTTGCCGCCCGGCAGATGTGGGACTGCATTTTATATATTTTTATTTGAAATACCTTGTGTATTGGTCCTCAACTTTTGTGGAAAATATGTTTTAGGTTTCTCCCCTAGTTATTGGATCATGGTTGTGTCCCTGATTATAAGCGTGGCATTTTCTACTTATTTAAGTCCTATTTGAGAATAAATACTGGTGGTGGAGTGGGTGACTGTGGTTTGTTCCAATTGCAGGGAAGGTCTAGCCCCCTCAAACCATCTCACTTTAACCCTTGAAATAAATTTAAGTACTAACTTGCAAGAATGCTGATCTTCCACACTTAGTGTAAAGGTTGATGATAGTGCAGTGCTCATTTATCATGTTGGTTTCTTGCTCATTCTCGTGTATCTTCAACTCCTATTGCACATATGCGCGCACACACACCACCACCACATAAAGTTTGAGAAAATGTTTAGTAGATACTGTTTTTTTAAATACTTAGTGTATGGGTCATTTTTCTCTCTTTCTAATTTCCTAGTTCCCAGTCTATATCAGATCCAAATAATCAAAGTGCTATAAAAGAGGAAATGGGGCACTGATAAAAGAGGAAATGGAGCACTGATCAAGAGTGGGGACTTTGTAACTTGTTGGTCGCATGATGCAAAGGCACAAATATAGTGCAAGTGAGGACTCGGTTTCAATTGAAACATAGACGTCTATAGTGAAAGTTTTAACGACTGAGAGCTAAAGTACTGGGAAAGGTGCTTACACATGAGAGCTACTTACTAGGAGATATTGCTCCCATTGCCAAGATGAACACAAACATATTTTTCTGTTGTTGCAACTTAAGAAAGTGAGAGTTACATTTTGGAAATTGCTTATTGTTTTTAGGGAGGAAACTATGTCTCCTCTTTTTTTTTTTTTGCCTATTAGTTCGCATAAGGAAAGTCGGCAAGTCAATCATTGTATAGATTGAAGCCATCATTTTGTACTTGCTTCAGGAAGTTTGACGAAGTATTGTTGTTCACTCAATTCTTCACTAGTACTGGCTCGGAGTTCACTCCCATTGTTGTTTGATGAGAAAGTGATTGCTGGAGGAACTTACCAAAAGTGACTAAAGGCTTGTTTATAAAAGTGCGAATAAAAGAAAAGAACTTGTGCGGAGCTCGGAAATTAGTGAGGGAGCAAGCAACTTGAAATAGCAGGACTTCTGAGTAACAGGGAAGGGGGAAATGGGAGCGGCAAGATAATAAGTACAATACAAAACTGGAATGCTCATGAGCAAGTTTATGTGAAATGATTGTTTTCACAAAAATGAAGGTGTCACTTGATTGAAACTTCTTTTTTGCTGAAATTTATTGTAACAGTTGTTGAAATTCATACTGATTCATATATTTCTCTACATGCCACCTTGAAGAACTATTTATGTAGCTATAACTATTATTGGTTGGGACAGTTACCAATAAGCTGTTATTATGTTTCTTTTGAATTCTCTTACAAGGATTGATTATGACATATTAAATTAGTAGAGGCTATAGGGCAATATCAGAAATCTTATTAAACTTGTATGCTCCTTCAGAATATTTTGTTAGGTCTATAACCTGTCATTTTTGTTCTTTTGTGATCTCATAGATGGTATTGTGCTTAATTACTTAGTGCTAATTTTACCACTGTTTACCAAACAGTGTCTCATCACTCTGATTATTTGTCATTTTGTTTTATTATTCTTTCATTCCAGGCACTATCCAAAGCTCTCACGGAGGATGAGCTATTGTATCTCAGGTCTCAATTCAAGTTATTAGAACCTAATAAAGAGGGTCGCATCTCGCTTCAGAACTTTCGGATGGTCAGTTTCTTAATAATTTCTGTGTGAAGTTAAGCTTACTGTTGGTGGTATTTCAGCTAGCTGGATTTTAAAATAAAAAATTATTTGGCAGGCACTTATGCAAAATGCAACTGACGCAATGCAAGTCTCCAAAGTTCCTGATATCTTGAATTTGGTGAGGCATCTTATAAGTTCTAAAGCTTGAAATTAGTTCTTGTAGAATTTAGTATCGTTTATTGATATGGTTTCTTTGGCAGATGGAACCACTCTCTAGTAAAAGTATGGACTTTGAGGACTTCTGTGCTGCTGCAGTTAGCCCTTACCATCTAGAGGCGTTGGAAGGGTGGGAACAAATTGCCAGTACAGCTTTCGAGTACTTTGAGCGCGAGGGAAGTCGAGTCGTCACTGTTGAGGAGCTGGCTCAGGTATCCAGTCACAAACCTAAGAAAAGATTTAGACAACTTGTATTTTTGTCGAACATTATGGGAACTCTTATGCTTGTGGGGGGATTTATGCAGGAAATGAACCTTTCTCCGATCATCCTATGGTCCAAGACTGGATCAGAAACTCAGATGGCAAGCTCAATTTTCTTGGATATACAAAATACTTACACGGCGTGACAATACGATCAAACGTGAGAAATCACTAGATTATACACAAATATCATTGATGTAATGTTTTTTATTCTAAACATTCATGATTTTTCATATATATATGGAGCTCATTTTTCAATCACCACCTCTCTCAAAATTTTGACATTCTCCATTTTTATACTCCCTCTCGTTTTGTAGAAGCTTCTTGTGAAGAACATTACATAGTCTAGATCTGAGATGGAGGATTCTAACCTAGCATGGCTAGGATTTCAGAAATTCTCTAATGGAAATCCAATGTAAATTCAGAGAAATCTCTGTTCAGTGACCCTAACCCTAGTAGAAAGAATGTATGTCGCTTGCACTGGGCAAAAGGTGGAAAGCTTCATATATCAAAATAGATTTAAATGGTTTTATTCCAAGTAGAAAGTCCAATATGTGAGCTGACTTCTAACAGAGATTTTGCTATTTGATGCAAATTAAGAATTTATAGTAGGTGGAATGATGCATACAATAGCTAATAATTAATTCAGAGATGTGGACATTGTGGAGTAAGAGAGCTTTGGCCTATCGTTGATGAAAGATGTTGGTTGGATATTTGCTGGATAGTTTTGAGGAGGAGAATGAATGATAGTCTCCCTATGATATTTTATTGTGATCAGTATTATCTATTACAACAGTGATCGAAGTTGGATCAGTAATCCTCCCCCAACTACTAGTTTGATAGGTAGTTCAAACTGCGTCTTGACCTTGATCCTACCATTTTCTGTATTAACTCGAGCCTGTCTATGATCCTTTTTTTTGGGTCAAATGTTAGGACACTATAAAAAATTTACTAGAAGCAACATATCTTTGGCAAAGACTGTCAAAATTTGATAGTCCTGAAAAAATAGGACAGCCAAATTTTTGACAGTCTTGTACATATCCAGGACTACCAAAATTTTGACAGTCCATATAAAATCAAGATTGACAAAGTTTTAACGAGTCCTAAAATAGCAAGGACTGTATTTTTTTTTTTTTTTGACAATTCTAATTATACACATAATTGTCAAAAGTGGGTCAGTAATTTTTGTAGTGTTCATAAATTTTTTTATCGGCAATTTAATATGCTAGGTGGTAGCCCTTGTGCTTTATTGTATTTTATGCGTTAACATAAAGATTTTAGGGCAGCGCTATGTTGCATGATATAAACAAGAAACATATATTTCAAATATATATATTATAATCATCCATATTTGTACGCTACGGACACAGATACAACTACGGACACATACGAAAATCATTTTCAGGTGACCTATTAGTGGTCAAAAAGAAAGCAAGAAAGATAATATGGGTTATGATGATTTTAGGTTTTGGTAGCAGATCCACATCTGTCCACAGCAGGGAATATTGCCTCCCTCTCCACCCACCACCAATCCCCACTGAGCCATACACCATACGTTTCAAAGCATCTCTTTCCTTTCCCGTGGCCCATCTCTCTCCACTTCAACAGCAACCAAAAATAAGGGTGACAAATACATTACAAACCCAACTAACTACTCCCCAAAACAAACGTTTTTTCAACTATATCAATTAATTTGTTAGCATGATGTATAACTTTATTGATCCTCAATTTAAGTTTGCTTTCCTACTTTCCCTAACAAAATACTTTATTTTTTCTTTGATGGTCTTTTAGTGAGTCCATTTTTGTTCACCAACAAAATTTCAACTGGAAATTGCTGAGAAACCCAATTTCGGGGTGGGCTTTTATGAAATGCCCACCCGCTGGATAAGTTTTATGAAATACCCAGAATTAAGTATTTTCACGTTAAATATTCCAAGATTCCCTTTTAGATGCCACCCGCTAGAAACTGCTATTTTTATAATACCGAAACTACCCCTCCGCGCGAATTGGTCATCTATATGTATTTGAATTCAAAAAACTCAGATCTGGATTGCGATTTTCGTCTTCTTCTTTCTTCACGGGAAATCTGAATTCCATTGCTCTCATATTCAGCAGAGATCGCAAAGATCGTTCGTAGTTCGGTGTATTTTTCTTCAGTCGAACTCAGATCATCGCTCGTCATCATCATCACCATCATCATCATCTTCATCGTGGAGACATTTGAACTCAGATCTTCAATTGTGGAGAGAAGATCTTTCTTCTTCTTTTCCATAAGAATTATCATCGCTTTGAAAGAAGAACGAAACTCTTTATTCCTGAAAAACTAAATTACACGTTTTAACACTGGAAATGACCATTCTCCGTCTTAATTAGGACGGAGAATGGCATTCTCTCCTAATTAACACGGAGAATGGCATTCTTCGTGTTTCTAACACGGAGAATGGTCATTCTCCCGTTTTAACACTAGAATGACCATTCTCCGTGATAAATTACACGGAGAATGGCATTCTCCGTCCTAATTAAGACGGAGAATGGTCATTCTCCGTTTAATTTAGCACGGAGAATGGCCATTCTCCGTCTTAATTAGGACGGAGAATGCCATTCTCCGTTTTATTTAATACGGAGAATGACATTCTCCGTTTCATTTAACACGGAGAATGGCATTCTCCGTGTTTCTAACACGGAGAATGGTCATTCTCCTGCGTTTTAACACTGGAATGACCATTCTCCGTGTAAATTAAACGGAGAATGTCATTCTCCGTCCTAATTAAGACGGAGAATGGTCATTCTCCGTGTAAATTAAGACGGAGAATGCCATTCTCCTGCATTTATGGTTAGCTGAAACTTTGGAGGGCCATAACTTTTGACTGGGAGGTCGAAACGAGGTCCCGTTTGTCGCAAAATGAGCGTATCGTCGAGGAGACTGAAAGTAACAGCTTCATAGTTAGACGGCCTTCCGAAATTTTAGATTCGCAAAAAAATGATGTTTGGACCTCCGTTTTAGCACTTTTGTCGTTCGTCCCGGTCTTTCCGAAATTTTTCGACGAGTTTTTGAAGATTTTTGAGGAGAAAACCTAGATTCGAAAGTGAGCAACGTATGGAAGAAGATGGAGTATCGAAACGTTTTTTTAAGAGCAGTTTTGTGGGTGTTTCCAATAAATTAAAAGGAAGGACAAAAGGGTCATTTGGAACCCGCTTTGGATAAGTTTCTCTAATTCTGGACACGCGATGAAAGTTTTTTAGCGGTGGGTTTTACATAAAATTTTTTTAGTTTTTGGGCATTTCATAAATCTTTCGAAATATCGATATGGAAATCGATATCGGACCATTTCTACGAGTATCCAGATCGGCGGTATCGACAATATCAACGATTTCGAATCGGAATATCGAATTCTTTGGTAAGAGAAAACAAATAATTAGTAATAAATTATTAACAGTTTAGAAGATAAATTTTATATATTTAGGACATAATTTGGTATTTTTAGTGTTATTTCATAGTAGTTTTGAAAGTGAATAAAATAGTAGTAACCAATGTAATGTCAGTTTGATTTACATGCGATAGATAAGTTTTCTTCTGTTATATTTTACAATCTTACTACGCTTTTACAACCCTTACTAATGGATCTTTTTCGTTCTTTTTTGAATTGACTGAAAAATGATCTCCAATGTCGGTATCGGTCAATATCGGATCTGGGCATACCAAATCGTATTGATATCGACCGTATTAGATCTGCCACAAAATTTGTTTTTGATGTCATCATTTCACTCGAGAATTGTCACATGTAAGTGAAATGGTAACAATTTTTGAATGAAATGGTAACACTCATACAAGCTTTGGTGGACGAACAAAAATGAACTCGTCTCCAATTACAAGAGGAAAATTATCTCCAAGTAAAAACTTCAATTCTAGCCGACGTGTCAGTGAGTCAGAGCCGTGCGAATATGGAAAAGAGTAAACCTCTCAACGAGTAGGACAAGTAT
>JANAVB010041870.1:0-21490 GCA_029216955.1 Iris pallida
CACACTACTAGAAAGAAAAGAGTATAAACAATAAGCCTAAAAACTCTCATGTATATCGTCAATCATCCTCAAACAAATATATCATTAGCCTTGGGAACAACCCGCTAAACTACACAGAAGTACCTACCTACCAAGAACAATCTAAAGGTATACATATGGAAATATACCACTTCATACTATGAGTCTTTGGAGGAAGGAACATGATCGCCACATTGATCTCATTGCAGAAAAGAGTCACCTAAACTGTCAAAGGATTGAAGCAAATACAAGTTTAAGCTAAACATGGTACAAGTACGATATAAGACAAGTAATAAACTAAACATAATAATCATATAGCCAGAAGCATATACGAGATGAACTAGTACAACATGTAACAATATGAAGTGCTAATACAAGTATCAAGTAGCAAGATGAAAGTTATAGAAACTCAGGACTATATAACAAGTGTTCACCGTGTCTTTGGAGGCACAACTTTCAAGACGTGAACGGCTTTGGATGAAACTTTGATACGACCAACGCTAGGAAGGTGCTCTGCCATAAACAAAAGAACGTCATGATATGTATATATCCACGTGCCTAGTGACTGTACTTCTTCCATTATTTCCATAGCTCATTATCACGATAACGATATACTAAAAACACTATCACGGAAACAATACACTGATACAAGTAAACAAGAATCTGGATATAACACTTTCACTCTCGTGTGTGTGAGCAATCAATGACATGGAAGGTAAAACATGCATAGATGAATTACTGACTATATAGAGTAATTGTAACAAGATAGCTTTATAAGTGTACTTGCCGGTTGTCTGCAATTGGACGAAAAAACCCAGCTTCCACACTAGAAGCTTACCCATAAGCTAACTGTCCCTGTACATATAATCCGAACCACAACTAATCTACCAAAGCCCAAAAAACACACAGGCAAGACATATTAGGCATAACAAGTTATATTAGTCTTGATTGTTTACTCACTAAGTTGTTTATTAGCCAAGTCATCTACATCTAGGTTATTAGCCAAGTCATCTACAGTGCAGTCTCCTTTGGTACAGCGACGACTTGAGCTCATCGAGCTAATTGTCATGTCCACTTGTACACCTTGCTCATTATTGTATAGTTATCACTGTCTCTATTAATATGTATTCCCTATATATAGTTTGCCTTAGCCAAATGAAATCAATCTCAACATTTCCAAAATGTAGTCTCTAAGATTTGATGAGTTGAAGTGTTCAAGTGTCTGGCAGGTCAAGAAACATGAAATTTAAGTCTTCAGGTTACACTCCTGGAGTTCGTTTGAGCATTATGTCCTTTCACCACTATATTGCATAACTCCATACTGTTAGACAGTAAGATACGTGTTTAGCATTTGTCTTGTTAATTCCATGACTTTTGTGTTTACTTCAAACTGTTCTGAGCTCATAATAAGATATAACTCAAGTCCTTCAATCATGTTCTCTATTTTCATTCATCTATCCTAGACAGGGATGTGATATACATCATAATTTGATGTTATTATTACAGTAAAGTTTCTCTGCTTTTGATGCAGACTTTCGGCAGACTTGTCAAAAGCTGAGAAAGTTCTAGTAGTGGAAAGAGTTATTGAATCCCTTGGACTACAATCTATTCGGGATTCTTTGGTTGGGACAGTTGAGAGACGTGGAATCTCTGGCGGGCAGAGAAAACGTGTTAATGTTGGTTTGGAAATGGTCATGGAACCATCACTGTTGATATTGGATGAACCTACTTCTGGTTTGGACAGTTCTTCATCTCAGCTGCTGCTTAGAGCTCTTCGTCGTGAGGCTCTTGAAGGTGTAAACATCTGCATGGTGGTTCACCAGCCAAGGTAGGTTTCACCATCCTAAGTATATGGACATTCAGAACCAGTGAATTTTTTATATTTACCTATCTTTACCTCTTACGTTATCTTTATCTAAGACCTTTTGGTTTATCCAGTAGAATATAGCATCACTTTAGGAGAAACTACGAGATACTTTTGTTTGATGCCAGATACTTTTTATAAGGTTTTTCTTACCATGGTTTTGCAATTTTCTCATAGAAATTCGAGGTTGACCTAGTTACCACTGACTAGATCTATGTGGAAATGCACACCTACTTGAGTTTGTTACAATTGGAATTGCATTAAGTAAACATGGAGCACAAATTATACTTGATTTCTTAGTTGTGCATTGAAGCATTCTATGCTATTTGAAGGTAATCGTCAGTTTATCTTTTAATTAAGTTGACAATTATATTACTTCTAGAGTACGTGCCAGCTTCTTAAACTGTCGTTTCCCATCACCATTGGCCATGGTTGTTTGGACACATGCAATTATGGACACTGGATTTTAGGGAATCAGAATACGAAAATCTTAAAAAAAGTCTTGGGTATGGGTGTGGTATCGATAGACTATACATGTCCATATTCACATATCTATATATTTATGTCAAGGTAGCCAAAGGCGCAAGGCGCACTTGAGGCGCAAATAGTCCATATCGTCCGAGGTGCAAGGCGCATTTAGGCCACGTTTGGTTCGCGGAATTGGAGTCTTGGGAAAGGAAAGTGATTCATTTCCTTTATTTGGAAGCCAAAGGAAATGAGGAGGAAAGGAATTTGATTCCCAAGAGAAAGGAAAATATGGAGGAAAATGGTTCCTTCCGCCAACCAAAGGTTTCATTTCCCCCCTCTAAGGATTCACTTTCCCTCCTAATTTTCTTTCCTTTCCGCGAACCAAACGAGGCCTTAAGGCGCACGTCCGAGTGAAGCAAGGCACAAAAATAAAAAATAATCGAATAAATAATAATGCAATAAATAAAACCAAATAACATATTAAAACCAACAAAAAACATGTTAAAACATAACCAAGTGAACTAACGGAGCAGCAGTAGCAATAACAAGCAACAAACTAGCAAGAGTTTGTATTCTTCCTTAGAAAGGGCTACCTCCCTCCTACTTGTATGAGGTAAGGGTCATCTCCCTGGCTCAATGTTTCTTTTATGTGTGTGTGTGTGTATATAAGAACAAAAAAATATAAGATGCTCCTAGGTATGGCTTTTCTTGGTCGTATCTTGCTAAAATGCGCACCTTTGGTGTGTCCGGAGAAAAGTGCCTCGCCTAGTGAGGTGTGAGTCGTAACTGCTACGCCTTTCTGCGAGGCACGTCTTAGGCGTTCGCGAGTCGCGTCTTTGACTACTATGATTTATGTACACATATAAGGTATCAATAGTGGATATGTTTGTAGGGAATAAGGCTCTACTCAAGTGACATACTTCATTGAGATGGATGGAGTACATAATACATATTTATAAGAGGATAGCCTTCCTCATTAGTATATAATTCATGTAGGACTAAATAAGGAGTACACATAAATTGTATACGAAGACATAATAACTCTATAAAGTCTAGCATTTCCTCTTGAGCTCGAAATATATTTCATGCATGCCCAATTTGTTACATAAGGTAGAAAATCCGATGGCGACCGGTGATTTTATGAACAAATTGGCGATTTGATCTTCAAAACAAGTATACGAAGTGCTAATCTGCTTGCTTATCAATGAAAGTAGCAGCTTTAGTCAGACTCAAATGTACCGAACATGTGGTTTCTCGTGAAAGATTGGATTCTTAGCAATCCTATCAATGAAAGTAGCAGCTTTCGTCACCGACTCAAATGTACTGAATGCGAATGTTGACTATTAAAATCATCATCCACATTAACAAAACGTTATTGTCATTTATTGTATTTTGTCTTTGTTCCTCATCATGCATCGTATGTTTCTTACTAATTGAATATATTTAATACTTCTACCTACATGGGCTATCTATTCGCCGATATTTTGTTGGAATATCCTGATAATTTGTTATTCGCTAGCAGAGGGAAACGAAAGAGTCCCGATTTAGGCAACATGTTTATCCTTGATATTTTCGGCAATATTTCGTTTGCAATGTACTTTTCGACCTAGCAACTATTCCCCGAATAGTTCGTTGGTTTTATTTAGGAAAAAAATATTGCATCCCAACAATATTTGGGCCTAGATTTGTAGCCCGTCAAAAGGAAAAGTGAAAAACAGAAGGAAAAAAACTCTTGATTTTCTATCGTACTATGCCTTTTTACGATCAAGCAAATCGTACTATGCCTCCTCTTCTTCTTCTTCTTTAATGTTTTATCTTCCTCAACTAACATGTAAATCTTTTCTTCTTCTTCTTTTCTTTTTATTTGTTCTCTTTATCTTTATCGTACTATGCCTCTTCTTCTTCTTCAACGTTTTATCTTCCTCAACTAACACGTACGTCTCCTTTTTTTGTTCTCTTTCTTTCATCTTCTTTATTGCTACTGCCACATCTTCTTCTTTTTATTCTTTTAATCTACTACTGCCACCTCTTATTCTTCTTTTATTACTACTGCCACCTCCTCTTCTTTAATTATGTTACTTTAGAAAAGTCAAAACTTTTTAGCTTTTTCTTTTATATTTATACTGCCACCTCTTTTTCTTCTTTTTGTCTTTACTTACTTTTTGTTCTTATTCTCTCTTCCTTTTAACTTTACATATAATAATAATAAATAATATTAATGATATATCTAAACCAAGTATTTTTTGATTATCTCTTTGTTTTAGTGTTGTCTTCCGAGTACGCGACCATGAACACGAACAATGCATTAGGACGTAAATCGAAAAAGTCTGACGATATTACATGGGAATGAGGTGGACGTAGGGACCTGACTAATTATAATAAAATATGGTGTAAGTTCTGCAACAAGTTGATGTCTAGTGGAGGAATTATTCGTTTGAAGGAATATCTTGCACACAAGAAGGAAAATGTATCCGAAAGCCACTATGGAGATTCAAAAAAAAGTTAGAGAAATATTTTATTTCAATTTAAAAAAAGTTAGAGAAATACTCAAAAAAGGAAGAAAAATAGCGAGATGGCTAGAGTTCAAAACATTATTGATAGGCAAGACGAAGATCTTGATATTAATGATGAGTTGTTGAGGTTAAAGAAACAATAAAACATTAATGGTCGTGAGAAGAGGAATATGGGAAGCCATGGTGTGGTTATTGGTTCTAAGATAGGAAGGCGACGAATAATGTTAGAGGTCTACTTCACAAATTATTGTCGATGGACGTCGACAAAATGAAGCAATCCACTTTGGATAGAAACAACCCATACAAGTAGGGATTGAAGGAAAAAAATGTAGAATAAGATTGCTGAGGAAGGCGGCGGATAATGTTAGAGGTCAACTTCACAAATTATTGTCCGTGTACGTCGACAAAATGAAGCAATCCACTTTGGATAGAAACAACCCATACAAGCAGGAATTGAAGAAAAAAATGTTGAATAAGATTGCTAAGTGGTCATATGATGCAGGTCTAGCCTTGAATGTCGTTAGACCATCAAGCTTTAAGGAAATGATCCATGTAATTGGGGAATATGGTAGAGGTAACTTATTATTTTTAAATTGAAATAAAATATTAATTTTCATTTTTCTCTCTAGTGAATTAATTTGTTTATAGGATTGTCGCCGCCTACTTAACATAATATGCGGGTGACTTTGCTGAAAGAGGTTTACGATGAGACAAACATTTGTTGAATCGTTTAGACCACATTGGGAGATCTATGGATGCTCAATTATGGAGGATTTGTGGACATATGTAAAACAAAGAAGTTTGATCATTTCTTGGTATGTTGTCCAAATGGAACAATTTTTTTTGAAGTCTATTGATGCATCTGAGCACGTTAAGGATGCCAAGTGCATTGTGGAAATGATGAGTTAGGTGATAGATGACGTAGGGATGGTGAATATAGTTTCAGTAAGTCGCTCAAACTTGGTCAATTGTGTATAAATATTGTTATGTACAAATTTAGTTATTAAGGTACTAATATGTAATTTATTAATATTTAATAGTTTGTGACAGACAATGGTTCGAACTTCAAGTCGGCCGGAGGCAAGTTGGAGTTACATCATACTATGTTTTGGACACCTTGTGCGGCTCATTGCATCAATTTAATGCGTAAGGATATTGTGGGAAGGTATAATGAAATAAAGTCTGCATTAACTGATGCTAAGTTGGTGGTGGGTGTATTTATTACCATGGAAAGAGTGCTAGTTAAGCTAAATTAACTGAAGGGAAAGAGAGACACAGATTTTGTGTAACCAGGTTTGTGACTTCTTTTACACATTCTAGAGCATGTGGGAGAATATGCATAATGTGCAGGTTTTGTTTGTGTCAGAATTTTGGAGAATGAGTGATTTCTCAAAAGCATATGATGGGAAGGTGATTGAGAGAATAGTTTAAAATGATACTTTTGGGAATATGTACGTTATACTTGTTAAGTGATGTACCCATTGGTAGATGTGTTGAGATTGGTGGGTAGAGAAGAAGCCATGTATGAGATATATCTATAAGTCTATTGATAGAGCCAAAGAACAAATTGAAAAAAAAAAACTTGGACACATATCAAAGGACATTCGCAAAGGCGTGGACCATTGTTGGCAATAGATGGAATAATCAACTCCATCAGTCATTGCATGGTAAGAATTTGATGATTCTTAATTTTCATACTTAAGCATATTTAAGTATCAAGTATCCACTTAAATGGTCTATTTAATGGTTTCCTTGTTTATATTATATATTATTTGTAGTTGGGTTTTACTTAAACCTTAACTTATATTATAAGCAACCCAAAAATGTGATTGAGACAAATAGGGAGATTAAGTCGGATTTGTTTAAAGATATGGGATGTATTGGATGAACTGGGACATTATAGAGATGCAGATGGGACATTTGGATTGAAAGCTGCCATAATTCGAAGAGATAAATGCAACCCCGTAGGTTTCAATTTTAATTTAGTTCATTATGTTTATAAATTATTAATTTATTATTAACTATTAACTTTACCGTGATATTTATTAATATGGACGAGTGGTGGTTATAATTTGGTAGTGACACACGTAGCCTTACAAAATTTGTAAGTGGGGTTTTATCCCAAACCTGTAGTGCATCACCATGTGAGCGCATTGCATTTGATTATGTAAGTAATAAATAAAAATACTCACATTTTATTATTATTATTAATTATTATCTATATTTTATTTTATTTTTTTATCATTTTGAAATTACACTTGCATTCAAAGAAGAGGAATTGTCTTTTCCAATCTAAGTTAAAGATCTTGCTTATATTCAATATAACCAAAAGTTGGAAAGCGATACAAAGAAGAAAGGTTAGCTAACGTAGAAAGTGATCCCATTGTCTTAAACAAAGTTGATGGAAATCACGCTTGGATCATTCCAGATGATGATCAACTTGCTGATTTTGTTAGACAAGGTGATGACCTTACATGGGAGCTATGTTGTTTTGGGAGCTAGGCGAGGCGACATGCCTCCATATTTGCCTATGCATGAACGTGGGTTTCTTGGATTTAAAAAAAAAAATACCCCTGCTACTCATGCATATGTACTACAAGTCTACAATGTAACATATTTATATTTTATAAACTAAGCATATATATTTGATCACAAAAGCATAGAAGTTTGAAATAAGCATCAAGGAATAAGCAATAAATAGTAAACATTAAGTAAGCCTAAAATCCACCTTGTATTTCCCCTAGGCGCCCTAGAAGGTCGCCTATGTACGCGTAGACGACCATCGCCACAACCAGGGAAAATTAACACAAAGCGAGTCAACATACATTTTACCTGTACGCCTAGGATACCTAGGGGCGCCTAGGCGTCGCCTCTAACAATATAACATGGGAGCAAGTTCGAGCAGCAAGAGGGGTTGATGATGTGTGACCACGTACAAGGAGAGCTCAAACCGCATTGAGAGATACTGCATTAAAAGGTACTGATGAAGAATATGATGGGCATGTCCAGATGCGAAGCAGAGCACCAAATGAAGATGTTGATTATGGAACCGCGTTTTAGTTATTAAATACCAAATACTAAAGATTATAGTCATGAGTCATGGATTTGTTGGCATTTTATTTTCTAGACTTCTAATTAAGTTGATGATTGCTTTTCTAGTTTGGTATTCTGGTGCAGACTCTAGTACTTCAATTTAAAATTTAAATGATTATATTGTGCACTTTGGATATTAGTTTATCTTAAAGCTATATGTTTGTGTCATAGTATTGTGATTATTGTATTTCTATTTTATTAAATAGAAAATGTGAAATGAAAATACATTTATAGTAGAGATGCAAGGAATTGGACCCGGCCTCTCGCGTTTGAAGCAGGCGCTCGACGACTGAGCTAACATCCCATATTAAAGAAGTATACATATGTTAATATTCATAGGTATATGCATCATTGCTATTGTTTATCAAATGTTGAAGTATCTATATTGAAAAAAACTCATTTTAAGTGACTCATCCGAAAACTATCGATTATCCCTCTGCTAAAATATACTATTCGCTGTTCACTCCTAGACCGAAAAGGTTCCGAGAACCGAATAAACTGCCCAGCTACCTACATAAGTAGACAGATGTACATCTCAAATTAGCCTTAGACCGAAAAGGTTCCGAGAACTGAATAAACTGCCCAGCTACCTACATAAGTAGACATATGTACATCTCAAATTAGCCTTCAATCCTGCACAATCAACATCAGAATGAGCTCTATACAGAGATGCCCATGATGTCGATCCAGAAGTGGGGGTAGGGGTAGTTAACGGGAATGGGAATAGCGGTATTAAGATTTGGGAGATTGGTGAAATTTTTTTGGTGGAAAGTAGAAGTTAGGTTTTGGGTCTAACCCTAAAATTTTCTAGAGGGGGTTTGAGTCTAACCTTGCTTTTGGTGCGCTACAGGGGGTTGTAGGAGGCAAGAAATGTGGATAGAGGGAGGAGGAATGTAGGTGCGAGGAAGCTAGAGGCAGTGGTTGGTGGTGCTGCAGGTTCAATGAGGATGAACAGGGGATGGAGATTGTGGGGCGGGTGGTGAGGGGGTGGGGGACTCTGCGGAGGGAGGGGGCTGCAGGTGACACAAGTGGAGGGACGAGGTTGGAAATCTTTAAAAGTTTTGAGGGGTAAAATCTTCAAAAATTTGTAAAAATTAACACAGGATAGCTAAGTGAAAATTTTGGAAGTTCATGGTGAAAAGTTGCAAAAGTGTGAACGTTTATGGTATTTTCTTGCAAATTGGACATGTTTAATCCAAACTTATAGCTTTGTCAAACATTATAGTTCAGATGAATAGTTAAGGTAAATCTCGTGCCAGTGTGTAAACAGGATTAAATGGTGATTGAGCCGGGTTACTAACTCTTACTCCTGCCGGATTAGGATTTAATGTTGTATGGTTGTAAAACTCTGAATCTTGTAGTTTGATTTGGCGGATTTCTCTATGGCCACTTCTAGATCAGATCATAACTTTAATGAACTAATGGTGCATCATTTCCTTTTGCAGCTATACTTTATTCAGGATGTTTGACGATTTGATACTTCTTGCAAAAGGAGGTCTTACTGCATATCATGGATCAGTGAAGAAAGTTGAAGAATATTTTTCAGGCCTTGGGATCAATGTCCCTGACCGTGTTAATCCTCCAGATTATTTCATTGATATTTTAGAGGGTATAGTTAAGCCAACCACAACTACAGGTATAGATTATAAACAACTTCCTCTCAGATGGATGCTCCATAATGGGTATGATGTACCTCGAGATATGCTGCTTATAATTCTTCAGCGGATTCAGTAAGAGGCGGTGAAAAAGATTCCAGTGGACCTGAACAGTCTGTTGCTGGGGAAGTATGGGATAATGTCAAAGATATTGTAGAACAAAAGAGAGATGATTTTAGGTAATCACTTGTCATATTCCAAAGATTTATCAAACCGCAGAACTCCGGGTATCCTTCAGCAATACAAGTACTTCTTAGGAAGGTAAAACTTTCTTGTATTCTTGTATGTTTCAGTTTACAGAATTCTGTAAAAAATATTAAAACAATCAATTTTATTCAGCTTTCAATTTTAACGTCTTGAGGATTTATCATTTGCAGGGTTGGTAAACAACGTCTGCGCGAAGCTCGAATACAAGGAGTTGATTATCTTATTCTTTGTCTTGCTGGAGTCTGCTTAGGGACACTTGCAAAAATGAGCGATGAGACTTTTGGGGTGCTTGGTTACACATACACTGTCATTGCGTTTGTAAGTTGGATCTCTCTCCATCTCTATACAGTTCAATGTCATGTCCTGTCTAGCTCATGAGAATATGTCATTTCTGCAAAAGCACTACACAATGTTCACTTTATTTACAATTTTTGATAATGGTTCACGTTAGGCGACTTAGGACTTCATAGAATTGAAAAAAGCATCTACAGAAGGGACGTGCAAACATATGCTCACCTGCATTTGTGGCTGAACAGTACTGAATGCAATAATAATGATTAATGACACATAATAATAATAATAATAATAAGCAAGAAATTCCTCTAGTATAGTAATTCAACCAGCACCTTCGGTGAAACACCTAGTCTAGGGATCCCAAGCTAGTTCTTGCTTTTTAATCTTCAGTACTGCTTAATACCAATAATATTATTAAATATAATAATAATAATAATAATAATAATAATAATAATAATAATAATAATTATTATTATATTATTATTATTATTATTAAGTGAACCTAGACTATGGTATTAAGCAGTACTGAAGATTAAAAATTTGAAGGCAAGAACTAGCTTGGGATCCCTAGACTAGGTGTTTCACGAAGGTGCTTGGTTGAATTACCATACCTAGAGGAATTTCTTCCTAAACATCCAGCACCTTAAAAACGTTGTTCTACGTCTTCCTCCATAATCATTATTGAACATCAGGTCAAGAACATTCTCATTGGCATTAGGTTTTGAAGAACTAGATAAAAGCTCCAGCATCTGTCTTCGACTTCCTTTCATTGCAATTTTCAATTACACTAGATTTATTGTTTTTTTCGATTTTTTAAAATTAAAATTAAAATTAATTTTATTATTGTTATTTTGCAGAAAGGTATTGTATTATAAATGTCCCAAAAAGTTTAAACTACAGCACAAGATTTTAAATGCCGCACCAGATTTCCTTAATTTTCTTGGTTTTGAGACATTTTCTCATATTTATAATTTTAAGCATAATGCAAATGCAAATATCCTCTTAGATTCTCTTCGGTTCATTCTTGTGTAACTTTTCTATTCCTCTCTCCCATATGTGCCAAACTGAGACTAGTTTAGAAACCACATACCCTAGGTCCGTTCTTAACTCTTCTTTGTATTCTCTTAGGGATTGTTTGGTAACAAGAATTTGGATTTGGATTTGAAATCCAAATCCAAGTCATGAATTTCCAAATTCAAATCAACTCCAACCAAACATAGGATTTTGAAACTATAATTTTGATTAATAATTATGATGGTAATATATTAATAATAAAATAATAAATAAATAATCATTAATTAATTATTATAATTATAATTATAGTTATGATTATAATTAAATTATTATATAATTATGATAATAGTATGATTGATAAATTATTAAATTATAATTATAATTATAGTTATGATAATAATTAAATTATTATTATAATTATGATAATAGTTATGATTGATAAATTATTAAATAAGATTAAAATGAGGATTAATAAATTATTAATGAAAATTTAATATATATTATTTACTAATTAATTCCGATGATAATTATGATTAATATATTATTAATTAAGATTATAATAAAATAATATAATATTATAATTAAGTATAATTAAGACTAATAAATCATTAATTAATATTATAATTAAATATTTTTTATTAACTATTAATTAAAATTAGCTATTATTAATAAATTATTGTAATTATGATAATAAAGGTTATAATTAAATATTAATTGATGAACCGTAAAATTATTAATTAAGACTATAATGTTGATTAATAAGATTATTAAAATTATTATAATATGTTAATTATTAAATAATTAAATGCTATATTATTAATTATTTGTGATTAAAATATTATTAATTAAGATTACAATATAATAGTAATTAACAAATTATTAATTAAGATTATAATAAGACTAATAAATTATGTTTATGATTATAATTGGATATTAATTAATAAATTATTACTTAGATTATAGTTTGATTAATAAATTATTAATTAGCTTATATTATGATTAATAAAGTTACAAATTATTAATTGAGATTTTATAAAATATAAATAATAAAAACTATTAATTAATAAATATTAATTTAAATTATAATTACGATAACAATTATTAGTTATAATTTTTTTTTTATAAAAATAATAACTAACTATAGTTATTAAAAAATTTAACTTTTAAAATAAATAATGACTAATTTTATTTAACTAATAGTTATTCTTAATTAACTATAAATTAAATTTTTAAAATAATAATTATTATAAAAATTAATATATAAGAAATAACTAATTAATTAAAAAACTAATTAATTATTAATCAGTATTAATATTTAATAGAAAAATAAAAATTATTAAAGAAAAACTAACTTTTTTTCTCTAAAATCCAACTTCTTTTTTCCAAATCCAAAATTGGATTTGGTCATACTTTGTTTCCATATCCAAATCCATCTCCAACCAAGCATAGGATGAATTTGACTCAAATCCATAAAAGGTTTACCAAACGGACCTTATCTCACTTTGTATCTTCTCTTGTTTTGCAATTAATTGTAGCTTCATTCACAAACCATATATATGTCGAGTATCAGGAGTTTTAAAAAATAGATGCTCAATACCCTCCTTTTCTTGTGTGTAACATGCAAGTTGTGTTTATGCTCATCCCATGTGACGTGAGATGAAGACCTAGGAAAAATAAGATTAGTAATGAATATTAGAAATTTAGGAATTTTGGAGCGGAAGCTTTACGTAAAATGTGAACAACCATCTATTTTAAATTTATCACAAAATTGTAACAGAAAACCAAAAGATAAAAATTTAGTTGTAACCAACGGAATACCCCAAAAAAGGGGAAACGTGTGGGTTGTGTCGGATCTCAATGATGGGGTTTTTTACTTGAAACTCAATTATAACGATGCAGAGGCCCATAAGAAGACAAGATAGATCCACTCTAGAAGTTTGATATCGCACCATGCAAACTCAAAAGTAGATTTTGCATTTCTTCAATGCTTCAAAATAGATAACAGGAGTACATGACTTATATATATATATATATAATATATATATATATAAGTATTATAAAGCTATATTTATTGATAAATAAATAAAAAAACTTATCGAAGCCAAATTAAAATTCTAATTGATAAAAGAGAGAAAATGATTTCTATCTAAAATATCCCTAAAATAACCAAAATAACTAAATATAGCAAAAATTCAAATGGTTCTCTATCGATTATTTTCGACTTCGAAAAATTCATTTCCTAGTGAATGAAACAAACGTGAAATCCAAGAATTATGTTCATGGTGATGCCCTCCAAATCGGTCATGGTGGAGGTCTCTGCTTCGATAATCTAGTATACACAAAGGCTTCAAAGGATAATGAAATCCCATGGTATGGAAGTTGTGGAGGTGAATAGCCACTAGGGACGTTAATATCAAACACCGCTAACTTAGCCAAAAAAATTATCTGCAAAATGAACTTGCTTTCTTTTAATCAATCATTATTTCCTGTGTAAAGTATTACAATTATTCGTACCAAACATATAATATAATATTCATGGGCCTGATTATTGGGACAAGCTCAAATATTTAGAATACATAGTAGATTATTTAAGTTCATTAGATCGATCAAAGGACCTATTTAATTCTCTTAATGATGTTATATAAATGTCAAAATTGATTTTTGATTTAAACCTAGACCTAGCTTCAACTTTCAACCATAGGCACATACATATCGTTAATCTTTTTAAATAGATCATTATAACTCATAATTTTAATTTTGCTTTAAATTTTAACTGCGTTAGATCTTTATCTACGTATAAAATATTGGTAACCTATAGCTCTGATACCCCAATTTGTGTTGGACGAAGACCTAGGAAAAATAAAATTAGTACGAAAATTAGAAATTTAGGAATTTTTAGGCGCAAAAAAATTATGTGATCAGGGTGCAATTAGCTATTATCAATTTATCACATAAGTTGTAATATAAATGCAAAAGAAAAAATTCGATTTATAATTAATGGAAATACCCAGTTTTTTTGGAAAATATGCCGGTTGTGTCGGATCTCAGTGACAGACTTTTGTACTTGAGATCCAATTCGACGTCGACGGCGGACGGGTGGAGGCGGAGAAGAAGACAAGATAGATCCACTGTAAAGTTTTTGATATCGCACCATATAAACTCAAACATAGATTTTCAATTCATTATTCAATTCTTCAATGTAAATAACAAGAGTACATGACTTATATATAGCGTTGTAAGCTATATTTATGGATGAATACAAATGAAAAACTTCTCGAAGTCATCTTAAAGTCTAATTGATAAAAGAGATAAAATGATCTCTATCTAAAATATCCATAAAATAACCAAAATAACTAAACGGTAACAGAAAATCCAAATTATCTCCATCACCTTGCATTAGCAGTCTCTTTTTTATGGAGTTTGTTCTGTGCAGCCTTGTAACTCATCTTTTTGCAGTCTCCCTTGAACCAAACTTCATTATGCCATTCAACTTCTGGAGATGGGGCTTCTTATTACTTTGTTTGCTGATTTCAAGCTCAATTCTCCTTTGGTTTTCCTGTCTATATCCAATGTCTTCTTTCTCTTGTGTGTAGATAGTTATGGCTCTAGTGGTTGTTGAAGCTGTATGTAGCTTGTAGAATCTCTGGTCTCTATTTTCCATCAGCTATGATGTAACTAGCTCCTTCATTGCCCTCGGACCGAAGAAGCTGTCCCACCCCAACCTGTCAATGAGTCTACCTCCTGGATCAAACCATATTCTAGTATCTTGTCCATCTGCTATGCCTCTTTCTAGGTGTAGTAGTTATGTAGGCCTCAATGTCATCATTGCTTTGGAATGTGGCTTATGCATTATTGTCTTCAATAGGGCCGGTCCTGAGATTTAGAGGGCCATGTTCGAAGACTGAAGATAAGGCCCTATTTTAGTGAACATAATTTTTTTGCCGATGTCATATATTAATGACACAAAGTTTAATTTAATTTTCTTAAAGAAAAATAACGCATGTATAAGAAATCTATGTAATAAGAATTGTATTGACCGAACGACTATAAAATCTAAATATTAGAAACATTACTACTCACATTTGTTAAATCTCCATCTATCTCTCTGGCGTCTCAAAAACCACCAACACCTTTAGCATTATATGAGTGCAAACAAGAAAAAAAGAAGAAGATAAATCAGCAAAATCAAAATATAATAGATGCAAACAAAGAACGCAGACGTCAAAAGAGAAGAAATAAAAATCAAACAAAACCAGATATAATTGAAAAATATAGTACCATCAAAGAAATGAATTAAGCAATTAATTAGCAAAAGTAATGAACACCAACAATAGAAGAAGCATAACCGAAAAACTGTCCTCTTTGCATTTTTAGATGCAAAATCATTTATTAGGGTTTTGAATATCAACTTTATCAAAAAATTATTCTCAATATATAACAAACAGATCCATTCAAAAGTAATATATAAAAATAATTATCTTAATATGTATAAGAGATGTTACATAAAAAAGATCGTACAAGACTATTCATAAAAATAATATAAAGAACGAAAGAATGTAGTGATGACATAACTGTAAACAAAAGTAAATATGAAAAATGAGAAATAATGAATGATTAAAAAAGAAAAGTGTTAATTTCTAAAATATTTTATTCTCGTACTAAAACCTGGCTTCTGTAAGTTTATTATTAACTATTTACAAAAAGAGACAATCATACCAATAATCAACTATTAAAACTAAATTGTTAGATGTAGTAAGACATTTTATTCTACACTAAAACAATGCTTCTTTAATAATTATTTTTTAACCAAAAAATGAAAAATCTATAATAAAAAAATCCAAAAAATATCCAACCTACAAGATTCGAACCAGGGACCTAAGGATAAACCAATCGAAACTATAGTACTCCACTCTACCAATTGAGCTAAGGTTGGTTATTGTTTAATAAATATACTTGTCTTATTACTGTAAATCCGCTAGACTTAAATTCCTAGACTTAAATAGGAAAAAGTAAGGGTACTCTATATTAGAGGCCCTATTCCGTCGCACCAGTTGCACTGGTTCAGGGCCTGGACTAGTCTTAAGATATATCCCATAAGTTTCTTCTCTTTATATATGTTCCTTATCCGTGCCCATAGAGTGTTATTGTTGATCATCTTCCATAGTAGTTTGAGCAAGAATGGGTTGTTTTTAAGTTCAGTAAGGCTTCTTAGCTCTACTCCTTCCTCCTTAGGTATCTGTAATTGTGTCCAGGATTGCTAGAATGCTAGACCTCCATACAAACTTAGCAGATAGTGTATCTTCCCAAACACTTCTTTGGGAATTTGTACAACTTGCAGCTAGTAGTTATAGGGTTAAGATTACTGCATTGACTACCATGTTCCTGCCTCCAAAACATAACCTCATGGCTTGCCAGCCTTCCATTTTTCTCCTGCATGCTTCAGTGAGCTGTTGACGGTCCTTGTAGTTTTTATTTTGAATGGATAAGGGAATATCCAAATATCTAACAGAGTTCTCTTCGTCCAGCTTCAACAAAGCTTTTAATTCCCCTTTGTTCCTGCAACTTCTATTGAAGTAGACCTTGCTCTTCTCCCTCTATAAGTAGGCTAATGTTCTTGCCAAATTCACCTAGCCTGTTGGGGTAGGCTTTAGGATAAGAGGAGATCATCAGCATAGATGAGGTGAGACACTGAAGGTGATATATTTGGGAACTGGGTCTTTATGGCTCCTTTAGCCTCAACTATTTCCACTAGATTCCTGAGATACTCCATAGCAATAGTGAATATATATAAGGATATAATGGGTCTGCTTGTCTCATCCCTCTGCTACTCTGGAAGAAGCCATTGGGTTCACCATCCACCAGTAGAGAAGTTAGGTGTAGATATACACTTGCTGCTATTAACCCATTGTCATTGTAGTTGGTGCACTTGAGGGAGTGACATAAAAAGTCTCTATTAACTGTATCATAGGCCTTTTGCAGATCTATCTTGATGCAACATTTGTTTCCTCGATCATTAAAGTTCATGATTATCTCATGAGGTAATAGGAAGTTCTCAATAATATGTCTTCATTGTACGAAAGCACTTTGGTTATTTGACGTTAACACCTTCATAACCAACTCCATTCCTAGGCACATAATCTTTGTGATTATCTTGTACAAGAAGTTACATCATAAGATTGGTATGAAGTCTCGTTTCTCTTGGCTTCTATTTTAGAAATTTGAGTGATAAAGGTATTATCTCTCTTAGGGGGCGTTTGGTACGCGGTATTTTTTTTTTATTTCCGGGAAAATTTAAGATGGGAATCTATTACCACGTTTGTTTGGCTTATAAAAAATTTATTCCCGGGAATTATAAATACCCGGGTAAATAGTTTACCCACAAAACATGGGAATTCTATCCCTTGAGAAGGTGGGTTTTTTTTTTGCCCAGGCAAAAAAAAATTGTCTAAATTTTTTTTTTTTTTGATCAATTTTGATATTTTTGAACATTTTTTCTTTTTTGGTCGTTTTTATCGCTTTTTGTCATTTTTGTCGTTTTTACCAATTTTTTGTCGTTTTAAGCGATTTTTTGTCGTTTTTACCCATTTTTGTCTTTTTCGTCACTTTTTGATTATTTTTTGTCCTTTTTATCGCTTTTTGTTATTTTTACCAATTTTTGTCGTTTTAAGCGATTTTTTGTCGTTTAACCCATTTTTTGTCTTTTTCGTCACTTTTTGATTATTTTTGTCGTTTTTATCCAATTTTTGTTTTTTGTCGCTTTTTGTCATTTTTTGTCGTTTTAAGCGATTTTTTGTCGTTTTGTAGCTTTTTTTGTTATTTTTACCGATTTTTAGTCTTTTTTTGTCGTTTTGGTCATTTTACCGATTTTATGGCGGTTTTTTGTCATTTTTGTCGCGTTTACCGATTTTTTGTCGTTTTTGTGCTTCTTGGTTTTTTTTGTCGTTTAACAGATTTTTGTTGTTTTTAACCTTTTTGTTGTTTTTAACCGATTTTGTCATTTTTGTCGTTTTAACCGATTTTTTGTCGTTTTAACTGATTTTTTGTCCTTTTTTGTCGTTTTTATCGATTATTTTTCGTTTTTGTCGTTTTTTGGTTAATTTTGTCGTTTTAACCGATTTTTTGTTGTTTTTAACCGTTTTTATGTCGTTTTTAACCGACTTTTTGTCGTTTTAACCGATTTTTTGTTTTTTTGTCTTTTTGCCGCATTTGGTTTTTTTTGTCATTTTTACCGATTTTATGTCGTGTTTTCGTATTTTTGTCGTTTTTACCCTTTTTTTGTTATTTTGTCGTTTTTACCCTTATTTTGTTATTTTTGTCGTTTATACATTTTTTGTCGCTTTTTGGTCATTTTGTCGTTTTAAACGATTTTTGTCGTTTTCATCGTTTTTGTCGTTTTGTTATTTTGTCGTTTTACCATTTTTTTCGTTTTTACGATTTTTGTCGTTTTTACGGTTTTTTTTTATATTTGTTCATTTTTTCGTTATTATTATTTTTATTTTTTTTTCCGGGAATATTTATATTGTCACCAAACATGGGAATGTAATTTTCCAGGGAATTTAATTCCTTGGAATTTGATTCCCGGGAATATAGAATTCCGGCTATATAGTATTCCGCATACCAAACGCCCCCTTAGACGTTATTTATCTCTAGGGCATTGCCTGGCACTGCGGTAAGGCCTGTTGCTTGCCCCGCCCCTTAGACGTTTTATCTCTAGGGCATTGCCTGGCACTGCGGTAAGGCCTGTTGCTTGCCCTCAAAGGCTCAAACGCTGAGTAGGCAGGAGCCTCGTGGCACTGAGACGCTTTGGAATTAATTATCTATGCCTCTCCTAGGTGCAGATATACACTCCCTCTTTTTGGATTACTGTTATAAAATCTAATATATTTAGAATCGTAACATAAGTCGGAAACTGCTAGGTTATAGAAATTTGTTCTCAAGTGTAAATTTACATCCAACATTGTTTCTTACTCTGAATTACTTTGTATTGCAGCCCTCTTGTGCAAATTGGAGCTCTGAGGTCGTTTTCACTTGAGAAGTTGCAGTACTGGAGGGAGAGAGCTTCTGGCATGAGTTCACTGGCTTATTTCTCTCTCGAGATACAATAGACCATTTTAATACAATTGTTAAGCCCATAGTTTTCTTTCTATGTTCTACTTCTTCAACAATCCTAGGTCAACAATTCAGGATAACTATATTATTTTGGTGCTCTAGTGTACTGTGTGACGGTATTGGTTATACGTTGCTATCTGCTTCCAACCAGGATCAGCCCAGTTGGTACGTTAAGTTCATGTGAGCTGAATGTGACCTAACAGTATTTGTATTTCTCTTTTTCTAATGGCATGCTGTATTTGACCTTGCAGTGGTCAGCACTTGTTCCTGTAGTTTTAACTCTAATAGAAACTCAGGAGCCTTCCTCAGTCTGGACCAATTATCTACACAAAGTGGGCACTGGAAGCATTTGTGGTTGTTAATGCTGAAAGGTGTAGTTCAATTTTTCTCCCTTCTCAAGTACATATATCTAATCCATGGATAAGTAGCCATGATAGAAATCTTAAATGGGCCTTAAATTTTCTTCCTCAAGAATTTTCAAAATAATATTACATGTTTAATCATCTATATCGTATTTAAATAAGATTGTGACTTGTACTGCTGCATGACCATGTTGCCTGATATTGTTTGCTATTGTCCGAATATACGCCAAATTCTATGCCAACCCCTCCGTATGGAACCTTGATAGAGAGAAACCATGGGAAGGGGTATGTAGACTCAGTATGACAGGAGTAAAAAGTTAGTCTTGAACCTTGTTACTGTATCCATTCAGTAAGTGTCCTTGATATCTAAAAATATAGTATCTGAATCCCTACATGTCTGTATCTATATCCATGTCCTTGTCTACACTAGAATAAGGAGTATGGCTTAAATTTGCATTATAGTTTTAAACATAATGTTTACTACTTAATAGCCCACTATTGCCAAATACTACTTAGTGCTAAGTGGACTATTATTCTATTTTCAAGCACTGAATTTTACATAAGCATTAATTTTCAAGGATTAAGAGAGTTATACTTCTCCACTAATCCGTATTAAGAGAATGTGTTCATATGTCCATTAACAATGCCCTCTTTTAATAGGGATGGGTTTCTGCTCTAGCTTTATGTTCGACTATGTTGAATTAAATCCTCGAGTTGCGACAACTCTATCTAAGAGGAGCTAGGAGATTGGAGCCCAGAACAACTATTAGTGTGCACGGTTTCTCCTTCATGTAGCATGATTTGTAAAACATCACAAGGTTCCTGCATTCAAAGAAGTAGAAACTAGCATTATGTTTTTTATAATATTCCTTCTACTAATCAACTTCTCTATGTGGAGCTGGAGTTATCACGATTGAAGTGATATTTCCTCTCTGGTAGCAGGAGTGGCTGCAGAGGGGGTGACATTACCTTAACTAGAATTAAGGGGCATTGTTAGAATTTAGAAAGAAAACAAATTAAAAACAATATAAAATAAATATAATGTTGTAGAGAGATTTGAACTCGAGGGTCGAGACCTCTCAATTATATTTCATCAACTTACCGACCAAACAATTATTTGAGTTTTTGAGGAAACTGAAGTGAATGATATGGCTGAAGAAAATTACATTTTAGGCAATTGAAACTCACCCGGCTAGGTAGGGGTCCTCTTTGATAACACAGATGATAGTAAATTTTGATTGTGAGGTGTGGTGAGTTTCTTTGCTGCAGCTCCCATTGTGGGGTTCAGGTGCCGCGACCTAGCTCATTTGTTGTTATGATAAAAGGGATTAGCTGACATGATATATGAAAGAGACACAAACATGACTTTAGGTTTCTATGATGAACTTAAAATTGTGGCAAGACATCTTCACATCACCCATTACCTATCATACTTGAAGTAGTGTGGTTCTCTTACCAAATACACTCAAATACTGATACCGACCACAGGCATAACATTAGAAAGGACTACATGCTTGGTTCTCTACCAAATACACTCAGATATACTGAGACCAACCACTAGCTCAACATTTAGAAAGACTTTTGTCCTTTCTAATCATGTTTTTTATCTGATCAATACCTTGTAGTTAAGCGTGCTTTGCAAAAGTACTAGTATTGGTGACCTCCTGGGAAATCCTCATGTTGCTCCCACTTTTTTCGCTTTGAGGGGTTCGTCTGGCACAACGGTAATGCTTACTGCTTGTATTCTCAAAAATGCATGTTCGAATCACATGGAAGTATGGTTGTGCACATTTTGACCTTCCTAGTCCAACATACGCGGGAGTCTCGTGGCACTGGACCACTCATTTTTTTATAATTCCATTTATCCACGCAATCTAAAATTGGAGATTCTTT
>JANAVB010041871.1:0-25000 GCA_029216955.1 Iris pallida
GAGGACAGTCAACTTTATCTACGGCTACATAGTTTCCGCCTCGCCAGTCGAATGGCTGCAGGGACTAGTCCTGATCACCATGTCGTACCATAGATTTTGGATTTAAAATATGGTATTCAGGTCAACTTAATTCAGTCAAAAGGTACTGAACAGAAAGTCTAATTAAGACTTTCAACTAAGCAGGCAGCCTGGATTGCTGTTCAGAACTTAGCAGGCAAAATCCTATACCATCTGATGACAACCTATACAAACCCTTGCCCAAACTATTTGTTTCAGTAGGTAAAACATTCCAGGTTACTCAAGTAACCTTTCGTGCAATATTTGGTGTCAACAGCATTCCTGTTAATTGTAACATGCATACTATCATATCCCAACTCTGCCAAAACCTGACCAACATACCCAACACTAATCATTCCATATTTCAGTAATGTCAGTGAGCTAAATCATACTCAACTGTCAAGAATACTTAGGAGAAAACTCATTCACAGGATTAGTATCCATCCTTCGTGACATAGCTAAAATTTTATAGGGCTCGATAATAATTATTAGTCAATTTATTCATCATTTCAGAACCCTGAAAATGCCCAAAAAACTCCCAATATCAGTAAATAGGGCTCGAACCCTAAATTAGAATTCGAATCCAAGCAAAACTTCAAATTGACAGTTGATATGCCCAAAAAACTCCCAATATCAGTATATAGGTGTCACACTGTGAGTCTCGTGTCCACACAGTGGGACATGACGTGTCCAAACCAACAAAATAGGTATCACACGAACTAGAAGCGAGTCCACGCTCTCGTGTCCCCCCAGCAAGTCCACTGTCAGTCTCGTGTCCCCCACAGCGAGTCCACGCTGTCGTGGGCACGAACTAGAAGCGAGAGAGAGCTAGAAGACGAGGAGAAACTGGGGAGGAGCTACCTGAGGAAGGAGGAGGAGGAGAAGGAGGCGAAGGAGGAGCTACCTGAGGAGGAGGAGGAGGAGAAGGAGGAGCCGGAGGAGGGAGATTGCCGGAGGAGCGCCGCAGACGAGGAGACCGGAGGAGGGAAATCGCTCGGAGGAACGTCGCGGAGGAGGAGCGTGCCAAAAATTGGGGGAAAAAATTTGTGAATGATCGGAAAGGAAACCCTCGCTGGCTATATGAAACGATTAGCGACGTCCTTATAGGACGTCGCTAAACGTCCCTGATATTTAAGAAACGGCGATGCTGCTTAAAATGCGTCGCTACACGTCGCTATATCAGCGAAGTATACCGACGAACTTACGACGCAGATTCCCATTTAACAAATTACAGCCGCTAGACGTCGCTATTAGTCGCTGTTCGCGATAAACGACGTCTTAGATAAACGTCGCTAAACCCCTAAAAAATAGCGACGTTCTATCTTGGAGTCGCTAAATACGTCGCTGATATGACTTATTTTGGTAGTAGATGAAGTGTCCCAGGATGTGGTTGACAGCTTTCACCGCCACCTAAAGAGAGGAGTCGAGGCAGCCGTGGAGAAGGGAACTCCCTTTGCTATGGCCCTCGGTGTGCCGGTGGCCAAATCGATATCCTTAGAACACTCCCCGGTGGGGCGGGGTTAGCTGCGCTCCTGGAGCCTAAGCTATTAGAGGCCGATCGTCTTGTGGCCCAGTTTCATGTGTTGCATTAAGCTGATCTGTCTGCAGCGATAGATCAAGAGCGCGCCTTCCTCATAACCACGATGGAGAAGGTGAGGATTGCTCGGGAGTCGATCAAGCCGTCTATACTGAAGGATCGCCGTGATCTGTCTCAGTTACACGATCAATGGAGTCGCAGAAGTGAAGATTGCATGGCTCGGGAGGCTGCCGCCTTCCGCGGGTAATTGTCACCAGGGAGCAGATCCTCGAGCTCCAGAGAAAGCTGGCCTTCCTGGAGTCCGAGCTCGAAGCTGCCCGTACTGAAAAGGGGCTTGCTATCCAGAAGGCTGACAAACTTAGTCGAGCTTCTGCCAATCTGGAACTCGCCCTGAAGAAGATGGAGGATGACTGGCGGGCATATATGCACTTGGGTGATGCGGAGCAGTTGTCCCAGGAGGCTGAACGCCGAGCTAGCTGGCTTGAGCGGAAGACCACCTTAGTGAGAAACCGCCTCCTGGAGTTGTGTAATACCGAACTATAGTCGGCCTTTTCTTCTTTTGTTCCTGTTCTCCTTTTCTTTTCTTTTTAAGAGAGACGTGGTCCCAAACATGTAATGCTTCTTTTGGCTTTCAAATAAAAGAGTATGTTTTATTCCATCCTTTATTTGTACTGCCTGTTGTGTTTGCGGTATTGTGGTGGCGTTTGTCCCGAATGGGGGGACTTTTTTGTGGACCTGTTACCCTTGGCATACCTTGGTTTTAGGTACGGATAACAAGTTTGATGGGGATACCTAGAACAATTCCACGACAAGGTGCTCATGGACGTTCCGGGTATCGGAAGGGAGAACGCCATAGAGCAGCTGGGCTCCCGGGGCATGATGAGGAATGGTGGGCCTGTACTAAAAGACTTAGCAAAGGACATTTGTGGGCCTATTATCCTTGGCATACCCCATTTTAGGATACGGATAACAGGATGAAAAGGGAACCAACATGCTTACTCAGAGGTGATGAGGACATGGCAAGTATGAGGGTTTTACTGTGGAGTCTTCCTACTCAGAAGTAATGAGGACATGGTAGGAGTGGACTCAACGGGGGATATTTGTGGTCAACAGAGGACATTTGTGGGCCTATTGTCCTTGGCGTACTCTGGTTCAGGGTACGGATAATAAGACGAGAGAGAACCAATATACTTACTCAGAGGTAATGAGGACATGGCAAGTACGAAGGTTTTACCGTGGGGGTCTTCCTACTCAGAGGTAATGAGGACATGGCAGGAGTGGACTCAGCGGAGAATATTTGTGGGCCTATTATCCTTGGCGTACTCCGGTTGTGGGTACGGATAATAAGTCGAAAGGAAATCATCATACTTACTTAGAGGTAATGAGGACATGGCAAGCATGAAGGTTTCTTCGACGGAGCTTTCCCACTCAGAGGTAATGAGGACATGGCAGGAGTGGGCTCAATGAAGGAGGGTACATAGAACGACTCAGAGGTAATGAGGACATGGAAGTTCTATGTAAAGGGGTGATTTATTTTTGGCGGAAGTGAAACGACTCAGAGGTAATGAGAACATGGCCATTTTAGAAATTTGTGGATCTGTTACCCTTTTTGTGCACTGGGAGTACGGGTAGTGGATCATGAGGGAGGATCTCTTTCAGGAAGAAAGTTCAGAGGTATGGTCATACATGACTTACTATCTGAAAGAGTGACCGGAATATGAGTTCAGAGGCACATGCAGATACATGTCTCGATAATCTGGGGTGTTGTGGATGTGAGTTCAGCGGCACCAGCGGGTACATAACTCAATAATCTGGAATGTTCTGGATGTGAGTTCAGCGGCACCAGCAGGTACATAACTCAGTAATCTGGAATATTGTGGATGTGAGTTTAGCGGGTACATAACTCAGTAATCTGAAATGTTGTGGATGTGAGTTCAGCGGCACCAGCGGGTACATGACTCAATAATCTGGAATATTGTGGATGTGAGTTCAGCGGCACCAGCGGGTACATGACTCAATGATCTGGAATATTGTGGATGTGAGTTCATCGGCACCAGCGGGTACATGACTCGAGGATCTAGAAAATGTCGTTTAGACATAATATTTCTTCAGGAACTTGCCGTTGATGGACAACATGAGCAAGTCTCCATTTTGTTTTACGAGGCGGTAAGCACCGTTAGAGAATACAGCCTCAATGATAAATGGACCTTTCCATTTTGGCTGGAACTTGTCGGTGGTCTTGTGAGTCATGACCATCGGCCTCCGGACTGCCAGAACGAGATTGTCTACTTGGAATGTTCTGATTTTAACCTTCTTGTTGAAGGCTCCGGAGATGCGTGCTTGGTATAGTTCGATCCGTTGCTGAGCCAGAAGGTACTTTTCATCTAAGGCCTCCGACTCTTGTAGTCGGCGACGGTAGTTGTCGTCCGTCGTCAATTGATAAGTGAGCGTGACACGGAGCGAGGGTATTTGAGTCTCCAATAGGAGAACTGCCTCACTCCCGTACACCAGGGAGAATGGTGTGTTCCCTGTGGCTGTTCGAACTGTGGTACGGTACGCCTATAAATATTCACCAAGCTTCTCGTTTCAGTCATATTTGTTAGACGATACGAACTTCTTAAGAAGTTTGATGATTGTTTTGTTGGATGCTTCTGCCAACCCATTCGCTGCTGGATTGTATGGCATATTCTGGATGCGGTGCTTGTCGCAGAATCGATAGAAGGCGTGGCTTGTGAACTACGAACCATTATCGTGGATGATCCTTCGGGACAGTCCAAAGCGATAGATGACGTGATGCTTGAGGAAGCTGATCACGTTTGAAGTTTTGACTTCTGTAAGCGGAACAGCTTTCGCCTATTTGGAGAAGTAATCCGTGATTGCGAGTATGAAGCGATGTCCTCGGAAAGAAGGTGGAGTGATTGGACCAATGATATCCATCCCCCATGCTTCGAATGGCCAGAAGGCTACTGTCGGATATAGAAATTCGGATGGCTGGTGAATGAAGTCCGCGTGGACTTGGCAGGCTTTGCAATTTCTAGCATAGTCTATCACATCTGCTACCATCGTGGGCCAGTAGTAGCCCATTCGGCGAAGACGGTCTTGCAATTTAGGGCCAGGCTGATGGGCCCCGCAGACATCGTCGTGAGTTTCGCGTACGGCTTCTTTGGCTTCTGCGCTTGACAGACATCGAAGCAATAATCTATCGTAGGATCGGCGATACAGTATTTTCGTCTCTGTATCGTAGAAGAATCTGAGAGAACGCCTTCGGATAGAGGTGGCCTCTTTTGGGTTCTCGGGCAGGATGTCGTAGACTACGAAGTCAATGAATGGTTGTCTCCAGCCTGGGACTTCGTCGATCGTCTGAGCGGAATAACTCGCCACGAATTGAACGTTGTTCTTGGGGCAGACCAGTTCGTGGCCTATCATATCTACCGATTGATGAGTATGATTTGGCACTACTAGGGAAGCGGCCTGGCCTGCTAAGGCATCGGCTTCGATATTTCGGAGTCTGGGAACATGTTCGATGAAGAATCCCTCGAATGACGAGATGATGTCGATCGCTATTTGGTGATAGAGGATCATGTCTTCATGGCAGACTTCGTATGAGCCCCGGATCTGATTGACGATTAACTGAGAATCGTCGTATGCTTCAAAATATTCTACCCCCAGCTCTCTTGCAAGTTGGAGGCCAATGACCAAAGCGTTGTACTCGGCCACATTGTTAGAGCAGGGTTCTGTGAGGGAGTAAGCGCGATTGATCACCAATCTGGAAGGAGAAACCAACACCACCCCGACTCCGACGACGATGTTGCCCTTAGGTCCGGTCCTTGAGGCGCCGTCGAAGAACATTCGCCATATATCATCTTGAGAGGTTGCATGCGAGTCGGCGACCTCATCTGGGATTTCTTTATATATTCTGGACGACTCCGATCCTGGGTGGGCTGCTAAAAAGTCTGCCAGAGCTTGACCTTTAACAGCCTTTTGCGGGACGAAGATCATATGATAGGGGGGACAGCAATATTACCCATGTAGTAAGAGGAGAGCTGAGTGCCCCTGGTTTAGTCATGAGGACCCTGAGAGGGTTGACTCGTGAGATCACATGTATGGTTTGTCCCGTAACATAGTACGACGTCTTCTGAATGGCGAACACTAGGACGAGGCATTCCTTCTCTACGGCGGTGTATCGGTGCTCTGGCCCAATCATCATTCGACTGAGGTAATATATAGCTTGTTCATGGCCTGCATTGTTGTTTTGTGCTAGCAGAGCGCCGAGGGAATGTTCCATTGCTCGTACATAGAGCAGAAATTGTTTTCCAGCAACCGGGGCCACCAGGACTGGAGGGTTCGACAAATATTCTTTGATGTTGTCGAAGGCACGCTGATATTCTTCGTCCCACACGAATGAGACGCCCTTCTTCATGAGATGGATGAATGGCTGACAATGCCCGGAGAGTTAGAAATGAACCTCCTGATGTAAGCTAACCTCCCTTGGAGGCCTCGAAGTTCTCGGAGATTTTTTGGGGGACCTATCTCCATGATTGCCTTCGTCTTCTCAGGGTCTACATGGATACCCTGGGCGGTGATAATAAAACCCAAGAACTTTCCGCTGGATACGCCCAAGAAGGATTTTATGGGATTCATCTTCAGGTTGTGTGCTCACATCAGGTTGAATACCGTCCTCAGATCCTGGAGATGGTCTCCCTTACAGCGACTTTTGACGACGATGTCATCAACATAGCACTCCACCGCCTTGCGTAAGTGGTCTCTGAAGATGATACTTATGGCTCTTTGATATGTGGCACCAGCATTCTTTAAACCGAAAGGCATGACTGTGTAGCAGTATATGCCAATCGGTGTTCGGAATGATGTATGCTTTTCGTCGTCAGGAGACATCTTGATTTGGTTGTACCCCGAAAAACCATCCATGAATGACATGCGTTCAAAGCTGCATGTGTTGTCGATCATGATGTCCGTGATAGAGAGGGAGAATTCATCTTTGGGACATGCCTCGTTCAGATTGCAGAAGTCGATGCAGATTCTAATCTTCTCGTTCTTCTTGAGGACCGCTACTATGTTGGCAACCCAGTCTGGATGTTGCTCCTCGCGTATGAAGCCGCTGGATATGAGTTTGTTGACTTCGGCTTCGATCGCATCCATGATGCTCGGGCGGAAGCGTCGTTGTTGTTGTTTGATCGGCTTTGCCTCTGGCCGAATGTTGAGCTTGTGAAGGGCAACCTCGGGGTTTAACCCTGGCATGTCTTCATAGCTCCAGGCGAACACATCAATATATTCTTTGACAAGTTCCAGTAGCGACTCTCGCTCTTCGTCTATCAGGCTTTTACTGACGAAGATTGGTTTTGGAGAAGATTCGCTGCCGAGATCCACTTGTATGACCTCATCTTCAGTAGGAGGTTCTCTCTGTTCGAACCGCTTTTTCCATTGTGCATCCAACTGTTGGGCCCACGGCTCTAACTCGAAGATTTCAGGAATGTCTTCATCTTTTTCGTAAGCATCGACGAATGCCATGTTGACTGACAGGACTTGTCTGAATACGTCTCCGATGCTGGTATCCGAATCAGAAGTTGGTGACCCGGTTGAATGTGAATGCCAGTCACATTCCTCGTCTGAGCTTTCAGGGGTTGTCGTGGGCATAACATACCCTAATCCACATCGGGTCTTACTGTAGTAGTCTCGCGGCTTGCCAGCCGGGGCTGGTGGCTTTAAAGGTAATCGTCGCCCAGTACCGTAATTCAAGCCTGGCATAGTCTCCAGATCATACCCCTGTTTTTGCATGAGGTATTTGGATTGGGGGCTATAAAGATACAGAGGCAGTCTCCCGGCATCTGATTCAAGGTCGACTTTTTCTATGGTAAAGGGCTGCGGGTCGTCCTTCCGGCCGAAGATGATTGGATGGTCCCCTCCTTCGATTATGTAGTAAGCGTCTTCCACTGGGGTAAGCTGGTTTGCGGTGTAAACATTCTTCACCTGTGTGTGTAGGTGAGTTCCTATGCCGTGTTCCATAGCATACATTGTACAAAGCTTATTAAGCTCGAGGTAGTTCAAAGATAGCCCTTTATTGATGAAGTAAGGTATCTTTTCTAGCGGGATTACATTATTTGCGGAGGGAACATCAGTGTAGGCAGCCACATACTTGGCTAGCTCTGGTTCCTCTTCGGCTACCCCCTGTATAAATGAAGACTGAGAGGACGACCTGGGCAGCTTGATCGTCAGAGGTTCAGCTGGTGGAGCCGAGCATGGAGTTGTTGGCAAACTAGCGACCCCCAGTTTGGTACCTGATGCTGGGCGGGGAGTGGTTGGTTCGCTAGAAGTCCCAGACCTTGCATCGAGGTGACGATTCTTCTTGGAAAGGCGTATCGTCATTGGCTTGTCGGAGGGATTGAGCTTCTTCGTTCGCGGCTGGCCGCCTCTCGACAGCCTGATTGTTAACGGCTCTATTATGGGTCTTGGCACTTGGCCGGACCTTGGCAGCCGGATTATCATTTGCTCTTCTTGTGCCGAGAGGATGATTGCGTCCTTACGCAGAGTGGCTATAAGGGGTACGGACTTGCCAGGTTTGCGAGGTTGGAGGTGGATCGTTAGAGGTCCTTCTGATCCTATGGCTGTCTCGGTACGAGCTTGCACATCTTCTTCACCATGGTGCCTCTTCAATTTTTCGTACAGACAGGAGTCTGAGTAGTAGGATTCGACCCCTTTGAAGGGATCGATGTCGACAAATTCTGTTCTCACGAAGCCGTGGTTGTCGACATATTTGAAGCATTGGTGTAGCGTGGAAGGCACGATATTATAATCGTGTATCTAAGGGCGCCCCAGGAGGATGTTGTAAGAAGTATCTGCATCTATGACGTAACAGGTGACTTTCGACTGGAGATCGCCAATTTGACACTTCAGACAAATCTTCCAAATTGGGTAGCTCCTGCCCGAATTGAAACCGCTGATGGCGGTGCTTGTAGGCGTCAGGCGATGCATAGGGATGCGAATGATGTAACAGACCCTTCGGGATAATACCTATAGAAGAGCCAAGATCAATGTGCATCCGATCCACCTTTACGTCACCAATGTATCCAGTGTAGTATAACGGGCGATCGTGCAGGTTGGTTTTGATGAGCATATCCTGTGGAGTGAAGACAATTTTGGACATCGCTTCCGTGCAAGCGCTATCTTGGAGATCTGCAGGCGGGTTCTCTCCCGTGAGGTTGACCTGAGCCAGGTACGCGTCGGCATTTTGGAGTGCATCGCTCAAAGCCGTGCGAATATCCTTTAGGAATCTCAGAAGCTCGTATAATGACAACTTGGCCGGTGTGTAGGCCAATTGTGCCAAGATGACGAAGTTGTAGGGCCTCTCCAGCCCCTGTGGTGCCTCTTTTTGGAGGGATTTGTCAAAACGAGTCTCCTTCGGCCTAGGCTTGTCGGTCGTCGGAGGCTGAGAAGGTCCCGGAGCGTCAGTTGTAGCGGGATGATGATTTTCAGCCGAGTTATCAGCCACAGGTTGGGATTGTGCCCCAGACCGAGTAACGACAGCTGTGACTTCTTCGATATCTGCCGAGATTGTGCGGCAGGATCTGACCTTTTCACTCTTCTTCTTGTGAATGAAAGATGGTGTGGACTGAGTTACTTCAGTTACCAAGTCTGGATGGACCCACATGACCTCCCTCCGTGATACGGTGAGGGGCACTAGACCAGTAGCCTGATCCCGAGGAGGTGGAAGATTAGCAATCTCCATTGTCGCCAGAGGGAAGGGGACCATACCGTCTTGAGTTTCTGTTGGAGGAAAGCTGCCAAATTGTACTGACACCATATTGGCTGCCACTGTTACCTCTTCGAAATCGATGGCCAGAGCATTCGAATCGATGAGATTTTGGATGTATCGTTTTAGTTGGTAGCAGTCGTGTGTAGCATGGTAGACGTAGCGGTGGTAATGGCAGTACTTTGGATTCTTCATTTCTGCCGGCCGAGGTTCCCGTCTTGATGGAGGGAGCTAAATTCTGTCTCCTTGTATGAGCATGTCTAAGATGGGCTTGACGTGGCCGTCTTCGAAGGAGTAGGTCATTTGTGGCCATTGCTTGTCTGCCGGTTTTGACTCAGATTTCTGCGCAGTGTCGGCCACCATAGCCTGTTTGCCCTTGTTGTCCCGATTGTTGGTGGAGCTACCCCCATTGTTATTGTTGGCATTAGGACGCCTGTCCTTGTCTTCTCCCTCTGAGATGTGCAATCCCAGTTGGCGAGCCTTCTTCAATCGTTCTTCGGCGCTTGTGGCACTGATGATAAACGTCTTCCAGTCCTTGAATTAACTTTCGCCCATCCAGAGGCTTGTTGGGAGCAGTCTCTTTTGGCAAATTTCAATTAAGGAGGAATCCGGGTTACCAGATGGCAGCTTCATCGCGGTTTGGCGAAATCGCTCAATATAGTTCCTTGTCAGCTCTTTCTCCCTTTGAACGACGTCCATGAGGGTGGACATTATGACATCCTGTCCTACTTCATAAAATCTCTCCAAGAAGATGCGCTTGAAGCTGGCGAAGGAGTGGATGCAGTTGTCCGGCAGGTTGCGATACCAGTCGAAGGTGACTCCTTCCAATGCCCCGATGAATAATCGTGAAAGGATGGCAACGTCATGGGGCAAATGGTCGGTGGTGACCTCGAAGTAAGTGATGTACCGACTTACGGAGGTCTTGCCATCATAAGGATTGATATTGAACGGCTTATATCTTGGTTGGAAGGGGACATCCCTCCATGCTGCAGGGTATGGTTGCCGTATTATGAGGTCTTAAGAGGTTTCTCGAGCGTAAAACATGGCTCGGAGCTCCTGGACCTCTCTTCTTGCTTCCCTGGCCTCATCCACAGTGGTGGGGGCCGCCATTTCAGGAGGATTATTGCCCGGGTTTGGTGCCGCTGAGTTCGAGTCCGCATTGACCGCGGAACCCGCGCTTGTTTGGCCAGGCGTCCCTCCTTGGAGAGTTGGAAGGGCCGCTTTGATCTCGTCTACAGACTTGACCAAGGCATGCAGTATGGCCTCCAAAGTGTCGATGCGTTGGCGATCACTGGAACCACCTTGGTTGCTGTCCGTCATAAACACCGTCTTTACATGAGGAGAGATGGAAGGAACGGTGGAGGACGTGCCCTCCGAATCATACCCCTATAGCGAGAAGTCATCGGGGTATATGGGAATGTTCTCCTCTGGTTCGGACTCAGAAGGGATAGTACCCCCAGCTTCAGAGTTTGCTTCATCTTGGGAGTCGTGGACGTCCTCGGGGACGTCGGCCCTTGCTGTATCTTATGGGAGAGTTGTTTCCTAAGGCTCATCTACTTGGAACATCGGATTATCGTGGATGTTCTGAGGAGTGCTACCCCCAGTCCCAGCAACCCCCAGTGGTGTGGACGATAAATCTCCCACTGTAGCAGATTTCGTCTTTGAACGGGTACCTTGGAAAACTCCGGTGGTGGGCACCCGTTTAGACGATAGTCTTTTAGTCATAGTGGTTGAAATCTTCGAGCTAGGAGCATTGGTCTTCTTCCCTCTCCCATCGGCGGGGATTTTCTTGGCAGAGTTGCAGGAGACGACGGGAAATGTCTCATCTTCTGAAGACGGTTGTTGCAGTCTTTGAAAGACGGACTGCCGGTCTTTTCGTACCGTCGCGTTATTGCAACAGCAGTTGACGATGACTTTGGTGCAGTGACGTCCGTGAGAGGACTCTTTGCACCCCAAGGTACCTTCTCTTTTCTTGCATTTGTGGAAGATGGCCTCACGCAAGTCAGATGGGTCCGGATCGACCATGTTTGCTTCCTGAATTTTGGGAGACTTTCGGAAACCTCTCTGTCCGTTTGCCGCCGGGGCTGGACTCGAGTGGTTCTGTACAACTTCCCATCAGAGGCCCGCATAACAGTATGTGGGACACTCGGATGGTCAGAGGTCGGATCAGCGGACCGAGCTTGCCAAGCTCGTGCTGCCCTAGACTTCTTCACTCTAGTACGTGAGGGCACATAGTAGGAAGAGTCTAAGGGGTGCTGGAGAGAGTCAGACATGTCTTCTTGGGAGCACAAGAGATCAGGACCATAGGAGAGGCGGTCGAAGACAGAGCTGCGTGGAGTAGGCGTCATGCGGCTGGCATCAATAATCTTCATACGGCTGGCAGGCGTAGCCGTATAGGTCTTCTCCATGCGGCTGGAAATCCTGGCCGCATGAGTGTTCTCCATGCGGCTGGAAATCTTGGCCGTATGAGTATTATGCATTTGGCTGGCAATCTTGGCCGCATGAGTCTTCGTTCTGCGGCTAGTGCCCTTGTTCAGTTTCTTCCTGGAGCACATAGAATCGCTCTTTGCCCCTGCAAGTCCAGCATCGTAGTGCTTTCCTCTGCCGGACTTGGGGACAGCAGAGTTCTCTATGGCTCGAACTGGGGCCGCACGAGAGTCGCCTTCGACGTCCTGGGCAGCAGAGAGTACTCCGTCTAGAGCTTGGGGAGGAGCAAATGATTTTGGCCTCTACTCGCTGCGAGATTTTTTTGTGCGGATTCGCTTCTAGACTGGGCCAGCGCTTCCCTCAGAGAGCATTTCTTTAAACGCCTGTTGGTCGAAGCAGACGACCATCTTCTGTTGCGTGGAGCCAAGTTTGGCTGCATCCGATTGCGTCACCAACTCCTCAGCCGTAGAGAAATTTGTCTCCAGCAGAGTCGCCATCGTGTTTGCCATTGATTGTAAAAGAACAGAACAATTATCGGAGGACTGAACTTAGACTCACAATACAAACTCACTTGTACAAAGAAAGCCTAGTGACGAAAACCTAGGTACAGCAATCTAAGTACAATTGTTTATTTTAGATTCTGGGGGGTGACGGTAGAGGCTCGGAAAAGCGACGGCAGCTCTGCCTTACTCCTTGGATGATCGGGTTCACCCTTGGCTCTGTCGAAGAAGTACTTGGCGTTGATGAAGAAATGCTCTCTTTATTCTCTCTGGATTCGAGGGGAGTGTGCTCTCTCTTTCTCTGCTCGTCTCTGTCTGTCCCTCCGTATATTCTCTTCTCTCTCTCTCTGTGTGTTTACAAGGGAATGGCACCTTGCTATTTATAAAAGTGGGGGCATCATTAGGGTTTTGCAATGATTGTCCATTCTCAAAAGCCGGTGGCTAGGGATCGATGAATCTTGGCCGCTAATCTTGAATATAATAGATCTGGACAATTAATGTGATTACATCAAATCTTTGTGGGTAATTAATGATGATTGACATAAATCAACATGATTTGTTATGCCAATCTCGGATTTCCAGCCACGTGTCATTGATTTGCTTGATTGTAAATGATCTGATTTGATCCCAATATTCTATTGGGATTTGCTGATGGATTTCAGTCAATTTGATGCCACGTGTCCCATTATCATGCCACATGTCCTAACTGCGAGCCACTTAGAAAATCTGAGCCGCATGAGGACTACTCCCCATTGAGCCGCATAAGGCTGGCCACGTGTCAAGGCTGCTTGGGAGTGGCCCCTGAACATTTGAACCGCATGGGAGTGATCTGAGCCGCATGAGCGTAGGCGACCGCATGATGGGTGCTTTCTTCGTGAGCCGCATGGAGGTAGTCCTCGTGAGCCGCATAGGGTAGCCTCTGCCTGAGCCGCATGGGGTAGTTCTGCCTGAGCCGCATGGGAGACCTCTGTCTGAGCCGCATGGGTGGCCTCTGTCTGAGCCGCATGCGACTGTCCACGTGTCAAGGCCACAAAAAGTCTTTGGGGTTTGGCGGATTGTGTCAGAGATATCCTTCGTTTCCCCAGGGGTCTGCCATTACAGAGTCATTATTGCATATTTCTGTCATTGTCAGAGCTGTCAGCCGTCAAGGAATTAAATGCAGTAGAAGACAAAGGGAAGAGCTGTTGAGGGCCACGTGGCTCCTCTCTGAGCCGCATAGACGCTTGAGCCGCATGGGTCCCTGAGCCGCATGAGCTCTCTGAGCCGCTTGGGAATCCTTGGCCGCATGGATCTTTCTTTATTCTTTTCCATGCTTCTACAGGAGCAATCAAAATGGAGCGGAGAACGCTGTGGGATAGTATTCTCCAACTTATGCAATCGAATCACACAGACTCATCGTGGATATGTGGGGATGACTTTAATGCGATCTCCTCCACCGACGAGAAATCAGGCCGCCTCCCTCTAGACTTCAATTCGGTGGCTGAGTTTAACCACTTTATCTTCGACTCGGCCTCTCTCTGCCATCCCTTTTAGTGGTAACACTTTCATGTGGACAAACTCTAGAGACGGTGCTCACAATCAGCAGTAGAGGCTCGACCGCTTCCTCATCAATCAATAGTGGCAGGACATGATTCATAGTGCCACGATTTTCCACCTTAGTCGATTAGAATCAGATCACAACCCCCTTCTCATGGAGATCTAGCTCGATAAGCCCAGCTACATAAAAGGATTCAAATTCCTAGATTTTTTGTGCAACCACCAGGATTTCATCCCGTATCTCGAATGCGTGTAACAGCACCTACCACATCAACCCAATTATCTGAGTGGCAAGGCGGCTCAAGGCTACTCACAGATCCCTAGGACGTGGAGCAGGCTCGCTTTCGAAGACATCTCCATAGTGGTCAGAGCTGCCGAGGTTGATGCTGCAGTAGAGGAGGCGGATTTTGCCTTGTGTGGCTCTCCGAAGGCGAGATCAGCTATGAACAAGGCTCAGGCGATGCTTAAATAGAGCCTCTTTTGAATCAAAATTTTGGCGCCAAAAAGTGTAAAAGAGATGGGACAAAGACGGCGACAAAAATACGAGATTTTCACTCGTGTCAAACAGAGACGGACCATCTTCACATCCACCGCATCACCGACAAGAACGGCAACTCATACAGTAAGTTCGAAGATATCAGCTCCGAAGCTATAAATTTCTTCACTCGGTTGTTCTCCAAAATCTTGCTCATCCTGAATGAGGAAATGCTAGGCGCCATTCCTTAAATCATTTCTCCGAAAGATAATGAAAGCCTGATGATCCTGGTATCTCCTGCGGAAGCTCTCCAAGCAGCCAAGGCGATGGATAGCGTCCCGGGTCCCAACGGCTTCACCACGACGTTCTTCATTAAGTGTTGGGATCTCATCGAGGAAGATATCGTAGACGCATTAAATGCGTTCTTCAACGGGCTTCAATATCGGAAGTCCATTTTTAGCTCCCATCTCTTCCTAATTTGAAATCTAAAGATCAATCGACATTCGCGGACTTCCAACTGATCGGTATGAGTAACTGCATGAATAAGTTAATATCTAAGATTATTGTAATCAGACTCGCTCCCTTATTGTCGAAGCTAATCTCGGTCGAGCAAAGCGGCTTCGTTAGGGGCCGAGGCATCATCGACAACATTCTTCTTGCTCAAGAAATTATTAGCCAAATAGGAAAGAAGAACAGAGGTAGCAATATAGCAATGAAACTGGACATGGAAAACGTACGATCGTGTCGATTGGCAAGTGATTATCTGGGTCCTTCGGAGATTCGATTTTTCGGAGCCCAGGATCGATTTTATTTTGCGGTCGATGAGCAATTCTTCAGTTATGATCAATGGTGTTCCCTGCAGTTTCCTCCAATCTTTCCATAGTATTCGTCAGGGGGATCCTCTGTCGGCCTCACTATTCATCTTCTCTGCCGAGCTCCTGAGTAGGAACCAAAATCGAATGGGTCTTTGGCCTGCATTCAAGCGATACCGGACAACTAGCGGCTGCCCCCTTATTATCCACCTCGTGTATGCCAACAATGTGCTTCTGTTCTCCTCGGCCGCATAGAGCACGGTAAAACAGATCACCCGATTACTCAAGCGATATGAGGATTCGTCGGGCCAAAAAGTCAATAAATCGAAGAGTCGCATTTGCATTCATGAATCTGCTAACGTGCAGACGAGGGTCACCGTTGGCCGGATTTTCAAAATAGAGGTAGTGTCACCTCCTTTCCTTTATCTAGGTTGTCCTTTATCATACGGGCGGAGGCGTGCTATCCTGTTCGAGCCTCTCGTCTCGAATATCTGACAGAGACTTTCCGGATGGCAGAACTCCTTCCTATCCAACGACAGGAGATTGATTCTTTTGAATCACGTACTGGGATCTATCCCAATCTTCTTTGTTGCCGCCTGCCAACCACCCAAGGTGTGACATCCTACATCGAGAAGATCATCTGCAGCTTCATATGGGGTAACAAAGAAGGGAATTCGTGATGACATTGGGCTGGTTGGACATCAATTTCTAGACCGAAAAAGGAAGCGGATCTTGGCGTGAGGAAGCTTAGCGAGTTGGTTGACACCTTGTCGGTGAAACTTTGGTGGTGTCTTCGCTCGATTCCTTCGCTTTGGGCTACGTATAAGAAGGCTCGTTATTTCTGATGTATTCACCCGTGTTCCGCTATAGCTAATTCGGAGGCTTCTCCTATATGGCGTCGGTTGTTGATCGTGTGCGAGCTCAGGGAGCAGTTCATCTCCGTAATTTCCAACGGACGAGTCTCTTTGTCGTGTCGGCTTCTTATTGGGGTCCAGATGCCACTGTTGTTCGGACCCGAAGGAAGAAACGGTAGATCACTTTTTTTTCGTCGAGCTTCGTGGCGAGCCATGTTTGGAAGTAGCTACAACTAAGGTTCGACATTCGTCGGTCGGGTTCATCTCTAAGATCTAGATGTAACGCATGGAGTACTCTGTCTCACGACCACGTGGTTGCAACGACTACTTGGAAGAACCGCAACAAGGCTAGATACGAAGGCTATTCGTTTACCCTCGATCAGTTGATCTCGAAAATCACCTGCCAAGTCCTTCGATCCCAGTCCATCTCAAAACACTGACCTTTTTTAGGGGACATGTAGATCTGTACCACTTTACGGTACAAACCCTCTTCTTGGTCCCTTTCCGTCGAACGGGCGAGTGACTTTTCCTTCACGAGCGATGACAACATCATCACCGAGCACATGGATTGGGATACATCCACTAAAGTGGCTTTTGAATGAGACCCACCAGCTTAGGGGCAGTTGCTACTTAAATGGGTGACGCAAGGACAAGCGCAAATCTCTCTTTGACGAGAATGCGATGGCTTCGGAGTAGAAGGGGATAGGATAGGTGGATTTAGTGTGGAATAGGAGTCTGGGGTATACTTTTGGTTCATTTTGTTGATGGATGTGTTCCCATCATTCCCACTAGTGGTAGTCGGTTTTGACCCGCTAGTTTTTGTTCGGGAGCCTTTCCTTTTCCTTTTCCTAATATATATATATATTTTTTTTTTCTTCCTAATATATATATATATATATATATATTTTATTATATATATATATATATATATATATATAATATTCAATGGAAAGATCAGGATCCCGCTCGGGCGATTTCTGGGCGCAGCGCCCCAGCTAGGGCGCCGCCCCTCATTCGCACCTCTACATCCGCCTCCGACTCTCCTCCCTCAGCTTTCCCCTTAGTTCGCCTCCCCTCACCTCCTCCTATCCCTCCGCCTAGCTCCAGCTACCCCTTGTTTCTCTCCCCTCGATCCCCCGGCCACCGGATCCCCCCCCCGAGTGTCCCCCGTGCGGTCCGGAGCCCCCCTCCCGCAGCCACCGGATCACGAGCCCCCTCCCCGAGAACACAACCGCCCTCCCGTCCACCTGTGCCTGTGGTTTTGAATTCACCCGTGGAGCAGTGTGCGGGGGCCACATGCCCCATCGGTTTCTGCCCCTCCTGGGGTTCTGCGAACGGGTGGCCACGTGCACCCTTCGGTTTTCCCACTTTATGGGGCGCATTCAACCCTTCAACTTCTTCCAGGGCGCAGTCAACCAATTCTGGAGGTTTCGAATCCCTCTTGCACGGGATTAGTGCAGAGTTTCGGCGCAGTAAACGTTCCTCAGTTCTCTGGCCACGTGGCGAGGAGACTTGACGGCGCACCCTTTGGAACGATTACGCCAGCCCTTTTGAGCGCAATCTCCAGTTCGAGGGGGGGCACAACCCAGCACTCTTTTATGGCCCCCCATTCTGTCGAACCGTGCGCTCCATTGGGGGGATGAGTTGGCCCCTGGCGCAATTGAGGATTCTCTGTACCCTGGCCACGTGGCCGAGTGCGGTGGTAACGCACCTTTTGGTGCGGTTGCATCAGCCCATTTGGGCGCAACCTCCAGCCAGTATGGGGGTGCTTCCTAGTTGGCGCACCCTAGCCCGGCCCTGCTTGCGCAGCGGTGTGGGCATCTCCCCCGGCACCTACTATGGGCGCAACCTATCATCTCCCCCTTGTGCCACCTACGGGTGCAACCTACCATCCCCCCCAGCTTTCCGTCTGCGCCAAGTGTGGGCGCACCCCACTTCCCTTCTCTCAAGCCGGGTGTATCCCTCCCCCTTATCCCACCCTCTCTGTGCGCCGGGAGTGGGTCTTCCCTCTCCCCCCTTTGCCCCCTTCCGCATCCTTCTCCGCCGATAGATATGATGTTGCTATCCGACGCGACAGGCCTGCTGGGCGATTCTTTTGCCGCTTCCCATCCTCTGCCCTCTCCGGGTGTGGCTAGCTCGCTCCTTGGGAGACTCCCCATCCCGGGCTCTGTGTCTTCTGGCGCACCCCCTCATCCGGCACTCCCAGCCCCAGGCACATCTCCTCGTCCGCCCACCTCATTTGCCGACATCCTTCGTCCTGATAGCGCTCCCAAGCCGAGACTCCTGTTCCCGGACGTCCCCTTCTCGATGTCGAGTACCCGCAGGCATCGTCCATGCCAACTGTGCCGTTCACCGACCAGGAGCTATCATCCCTGGCAACTTCCTTCCCCTACTCCTTCGTCCTCAAATTCTCAGCAAGTTGCCCCAAGCTCACCAGGGTGACTGAGGTTATTGCTAGTTGGCGATTAACGGCGGAGTACAGGGCAGCCACCTAGATCGGAGGCATATTCTGCTACACCTATCCTACGACCAAAACCACAGGATGGTATGGTCTAAAGGCACCAGACGGGTAGACTCCCACCAGATGATGATTATCAAGTGGTCACCGCACTTTAACCCCAAGGAATACTAAGTGACGATTGCCGCCTGGGTCACTTTACCCAATCTCCCTCTTATTAGATTCGTTCCGGCAGCCCTTAAGCGTATAGCCAATTCTTTCGGAACTTATGTGGCCACCGCAGACGAAACCAGCAACCTGACAAAAGCTCACTACGCCAGGATATGCGTGGAACTCGACCTCACATCAAACCCCCCCAACCATATCCTCATTGAACTTAGCAACCAAACTCATACTCAACAAATCAACTACGACAACTACGTGATCTTCTGCACCCACTGCCATTTACGTGGCCACCTATCGAAGCACTACCGCCGTCTCTACCCAGAGCTGAGAAAGAAACCAGAGAGGGCCGATCCCAATCCCAAAAAGGACCAGCGTCACATTCTTGACCAATCACCCCTTCTTCCTCTCCTGAACTCCCACACCAGATTCAACTCCAGCGAAGGCAAAACCAGCAGAGCCAATTCAGTAGAAAAAGCAGTGATCCCCTACCACCCTCCTAACCTTTCCCTATCAAATCAATTCAGCACGCTTGCGACAGAAACTATAGCCCCCCAAGATCCGTTCTATCATGCTGACATCGACCAGGACCCCGGAACGGCCTCCGAGGACCTCAGCGCCCTCGAGGATTCAGAAGAGTCTCTCCTCGCGCCTCCGATAGCCACCGACCTGCATTCTACCACCATCGATGCTCTAGCCATCCTAGGGCCAGAGCAGGCATTTAGAGGTCTTCAGGTCTTAGCTGCTGGCTTCCCTCTCCAAGCGGAAGGAGGCCAGATCGGCGTCGCCGACGACTCCCTCCTCATCACCCCAGAGCATGTAACGCCCCAGTCCCAAAATACGTAGGACTAAGTACGTAGGCATGCCAGCTGTATTCATACGAAGTACGTAGGTCTCGTATAAATACATAAGCTGTAAAATGCAGTAATCCAAGACAAACTAAATCTCATCCACAATGAAAAGAATAATAATATGAATATCAACTCGAATATTTATGATACAATCGTTGGGCGGAGACAAAGTCCACTACCAACTATCTTAATGAAAGAAATGTACAATAAATCGAGCGATAAAATGGCAAGACGAACCAAGCGCAATTGTCTTCGAAGGAATGAAGAAGACCACGGCCTTGGCTAGAATACCTGCGAAAGACATGAACACACACCTGAGGAAAAACCAGGTCCTCAGACGGACGTAGCAAGATACAGGAAGAACAAGCTAATATGAACTGTCAGAATAAAATAATATATAAATGACTATCCTAGACACAAATATGCAAAGGAGATACTAACCGCCTAATGTACAATTTAGAGGACAACTTTCATGCGCATGGGTGGGATTTTAGGCTATGTGTACGTAACTGGCATCCAGTCATCTGTATCCGGCCGTAACGTCCAAAACGTCAGAGGGGTATCTGCAAATATATCGCCACAGTTCCATCCGGAGACTGTGGTTTACCTGTTTGGCTTCCCATACGCACTAGCGACTGTTCTTCCCTAATATTTCCCACACTGTTCAAGTTATGTCCATGGCTCATCCAGTTTTGTAACTGTTTGAGTCTCTAAAACCCTAGTCATAGCAGTTACGATCATCTACCGTCACACGACAATAAAGATAGCTAGTCAATAAGTCGTGCCCCTAATAAAATGCCTCAAACCGTATAGAGTAAGTGTCATGGCCAGCGAAGATATAAAATATCCGTAATAGGAGGGTAGTCCACTACAACTAAGTTTATGCATATAATAAATAAAATGACTAATAAAGTCGCTTGCACCCAAGTGTGGCTTGGACGCGCAGTTTATAACAAATAAAATAATAAATACAAAAAAAGTAAATAAATGCTAAAAAAAATAAATAATATGACAGTTAATTAGCAAGGTATACTTGCCTGTTGCGACGCCTGGTGAGCTGCCTGGTGTGGTACAATAAAGGTGGCACAAGATCGACTTCGGTGCAACAATTATTCATGGTGACCTCGGGTGGTGGCACGGACAGTTCCATTGGGTCCAGAAGGGTCAAATTTGTTATGTTCGATATAAAGAAGTCTAGAATTGGCGAGAGAATAAGTAATGGCTTAGTCACGGATATGGGTGGATAATAGAAGAAAGTGTCAATAATATATGATTTAAAAAATATTTATAATACTCGAACCTATATATATAGTTATGTATGCCTTTAGTATATAATAAAAAATCGAAAGTCGCTCTAGGACAAAAACTCTATGGTTGTCAAGATAGGTTTTTAAGTAAAAGCATATATTTAAAATAGATAAATAATCCAATAACTATTTAAGTTGTTTATAAACTCATTTCAAATAAACATGGGCTTCGCAAAATGCTATATTTTTGTTTAAAACAATTTTAGGTAAATATTTAAAATCCAGAAAACACTATAAATAATTTTAAAAACACCATAAATAATCTAATTCCTATAATAAAATAATATTTGAAAAATAAATAATTTTAACAAAAAAGAAATAAAATAACAATAAATAATAATAATAATGACTATATTATATATATTATAATATATATATATATATATATTAATATATATATATAATAGGCTGTTGTTGTCTTCCCAAATAATAATAATAATAATAATATCCAAAAGTATACCCTCCACACAATAAAACAACAAAGTTACAGTATTCACACAAACAAAACAAAAGGAAAATAAAAAAATAAAAATTAGAAATATAAAAACAAAACCAATTAAATTAACTTAAACAAAAAAAAAGAAAAGAAAAAAGAAAGAGAAAAAAAACAATAATAATAAATTAAAATAAAAAATAAAAAGAGAAGTTGTTCTCTTTTCGAGAGAACAGCACACTTTTAAGAACCAAAAAAAAAAGAAGAGAGAGAAAGAGAATTGGAGAGAGGGAGAAGAGAGGTGGAGAAGGCGGAGAGGGGCCGGCGTGAGGGTTTGGTCGGAGTGGGTGGATCGGAGTCCGACGGAGGGCGCGGCTACGAGAGGTCGGGCGGCGACTTGGCTGGAGAAGAGGCGAGGGAGAACGGGATCGGAAGAGGGCGGCGGACGGCGGTCTGCGCCGTAGGAGGGTTTGGGGAACCAGAAGGGGAGGAGGCGGAGGAGACTCGGTGAGGGGTTCGTGCGGTGGACGATCGGAAGGCGGCTCACAAAAGGAGACGAAGGGAAAAGGTTGCTCGCCTGCGGGGCAAGTCGTGGCGGACGCACGCGGAGGCTCGACCGGCGAAGCTCCGGCTGGGCTCAGATCTGGACGTGGGGCTGACGCTGCCGGCGGCGCTCGGGATTTGGCGAGAGGAGCAGCGGTCAGCGGGTGGAGGGGCGGTGGCGTTGGCGCTCGTGACCGGAGGCGAGGCTCCCGACTACGGCGGAGGCGGACCGGAGGTGAGTCTAGTTAGTAGTGGTGGTGTTTTCTTTTGTCATTATTTTGGGGGTGTGGTGGGGCCGCCCGATGGCCGTGGTGGCGGTGGCAATTGGGGGTTTGGCCGATGTCGAGGGAAGAGACGACGGCGAGGTATTGCAGTCGCCTGTGAGGCGGCATGCTGTTGGTGTGTACAGGGGTAGTTGGGTGACCGGGTGATGTCGACGCCGACGATAGGGGTGTCTAGGGGTGGTAGGTCGTGATGGTAGTGCCTTTGGCAGTGGCTGGGATGAGGCAGTGGATGGTTCCGGTGGCGTTTGCCAGGTAGTTCTTGTGTTTGTAAGGAGTTGGCTGGGATCGACGAGACGGAAGCGGAGGATACGGGGTCTTGGCGAGTGCGGTGGTGCCGACGAGGGTGGCAGGACAAGGATGGGAGCGAAGGTGGTGATGGCCGGGTTTGGATGGAAGGTAGTGGAGACTAGGCTAGGGCTAGGATTAGAAATTTATGGAATCGTGTCGGGGTTGTCGATACAGAAACTTTATGTAATTGTAATAGATGGAATAAGATAGTGGAGTGGACTGGGAGGGACACGGACACAATGCACGAATTTTGGGTTGTGGAAAATTATGGATGTGTGAATTTTATGGAGGAGTACCTGCCTATTTATAGGATATGAGAATTCCCGGTTAGATAAAGATTAGTATTTATTTAAAAACCCATAGATAATTAGTCTACTAATAAATTAAATCCAAATTCAAATCAAATCCAATCCAATTAAATTTAAATCTAATTAAATTCTTTTGGCTTAAAATCAATTGGGATAAATCAAACTTTAAATATTTAACTATTTAAATAATCCAATAATTAAATCAAGATTTAAATGCCACAATAATTCCAAATATATTTTTCAAAATACCAATAATAATAATTTCGAAAATAACAATATTTTAAATATCTTTTGAATAATAAAATATTAATATTAATAAATCTTGAAAATTATATTTTTATTTAAAATAAACTAATAAATAATTTTGAAATATAGTATGCACGAATATGCATACCGATTAGTTTTTCCTAGTATAAAATAAAAATATTAATTATTCTTAATAATTGCATAAATGAAGGCTTTTAGTAAATAAATAACACCTTGGTAATGATAGTAAAATAATTTTGCATATATATTTTGAAACTATAAAATAATAAATAAAATATTTTTCTAAAATTATGTACGCTCGCACATATTCGTACTCGTCGAGCAAAATAAAATTTTGTGCGTGACGTAAATACGACTACGCGACGTATATCAAAATTTTAAATCAGTACCAAAATTTTAAAAATACTGTAGAAATTAGGGGTTTTACAGAGCAGCCCGACCTCGATTCAGCAGGAGAAACGATCATTCCTCCTCAAAGCTACGAGGACTCTTCCATCGGTACACCACACAAGACGGAGGACCAACCATCATCAACCGGAAAGCAGACAAAAAAGGGACCGCCAATCCTCGTCCATACAAACTAGGTTCGCTACGAAACGGTCCAACCAACCCTCCCAAAGCTCCATTAATGCTGAATATCCTCTCTGGAATGTCCGTGGCCTGGCAACAAACCCACGATGAGGAGAATCACCAGCCTCAAGAAAACCCATAAGATCGACATCTTGATCATCCTCGAACCCAAAATCTCTTACAAGAGACTCAAATCCATTCAGCTGCAGTTAGGATTTTATTCGGCCATTGACGGCAGACACGACATCTGGATCCTCTGTTCCAAAGCCGTCAACATCGGTGTCATCCATGACCCAGTCAAGCCCTGTCTTGCTGGATGGAACATCCTCTTATCCCCAAATGTGCCATCCTTTCGGCGGTTCACGACATTGTGACATTACTGAACGCAGACACCTATGGCACGATCTTCTGGAAACCTACCACATCAATGCAACCCCCATGGCTCTGCATCGGAGATTTCAACTCCATCACCTGCAGAGAAGAGAAGATTGGAGGCCGTCCTCCCCTCTCTTGCCATGCAAGACTTAACAAATTCATCTTCAACTCCCACCTTACCTCCCTCCCGCTCACGGCAACGCTTTCACCTAGTGCAATATGCAGGAAGGCGACCGCCGAATTCTCCTGCCTTGATAGGGCGTTAACGAACGCCCACTTACTTGACACCAGGACTATCTCCAAGCTTTCTTACTTAATGCCACCGAATCCGACCATGCCCCCTACTGGTGGGAATCACCAGCAGATCCAACCAATCCAAAAAAAGCTTCGCTTCCTGGACCTCTGGAGCGAGCATCCCCAATTTTAGGGTCGTCACGGAAGCGTGGAACAGCACGGACTCCGTTGATCCCATAATCGTGTGGCCATCAAGCTCCAGGCTACGAGAAAGCTTTGACAACTTGGAGAAAGCAAGCTTACGGGATATCTTCCAAGCATTCGCGAGAGGAAGACGACGTGACCCGTACGGAAGCGACTTACATGGCCGACTGTTCGCCTGATACCAGGAAAGCACTGAACCTTACCAAAGCCATCCTCAAATTCAGACTGATGATTGAAATCGACTTTTGGAAGAAGAAAGCCATGATCAAATGGGACAGCGAGGGAAACAACTCTAGTCTCTTCCACGCCTGCGTCAACGGCGGAGACAAAAACTCACTCTCCATCAAATTGCTAGACAACGGCACCAGCGTACCGACCAAAGGATATACAAGAGGAGGCCGCAAAGTTCTACTCCAGACTTTTTTCTAAGGAGATGATTATTAAAGATAACACCTTCTTGGACGGGGTTCCCCACCTTATCAGACACCGACAATTACCGGCTTGAACAGACCCCCTCAGAGAAAGAAGTGAAAGAAGCTGTATGGGCCCTCGACGAGCACAGCTCCCCAGGGCCAGATGGATTTTTAGGGGGTTTTTCGCACTTGCTGGGATATCATCAAGACTGGCATCCACAATGCGACCTCCGCCTTCCTCCAAGGAGCCACCTATCCCAGAGCCATATCGAGCACCAACCTCTCATCCTCATCCCAAAGAAATACAACCCTGAGACATTCCGCGACTTTTGCCCTATCA